>CAUYLG010018433.1:0-11320 GCA_963573385.1 Cacajao melanocephalus
TTGTAGATTCTGGATATTAGCCCTTTGTCAGATGGGTAGACTGCAAAATTTTTTTCCCATTCTATTGGTTGCTGGTGCACTCTAATGCTTGCTTCTTTTGCTGTGCAGAAGCTCTTAAGTTTAATTAGATCCCATTTGTCTGTTTTGGCTTTTGTTGCCATTGCTTTTGGTATTTTCGTCATGAAGTCCTTGCCTATGCCTACGTCCTGAATGGTATTGCCTAGGTTTTCTTCTAGGATTTTTATGTTGTTAGGTCTTATGTTTAAATCATTAATCCATCTGGAGTTAATATTTGTATAAGGTGTAAGAAAGAGGTCCAGTTTCAGCTTTCTGCATACAGCTGGCCAGTTTTCCTAACACCATTTATTAAATAGGGAATCCTTTCCCCAATGCTTTTGTCCGGTTTGCCAAAGATCAGATGGTTGTAGATGTGTGGTGTTATTTCTGAGGCCTCTGTTCTGTTCCATTGATCTATATCCCTGTTTTGGTACCAGTATCATGCTGTTTTGATTACTGTAGCCTTGTAGTATAGTTTGAAGTCAGGTAACGTGATGCTTCCACCTTTGTTCTTCTTGATTAGGATTGTCTTTGCTATGTGAGCCTTTTGGTTTTTTTTTGTTTTGTTTTGTTTTGTTTTTGGTTCCATATGAAGTTTAAGGTGGTTTTCTCCAGTTCTGTGAAGAAAGTCAGTGGTAGCTTGATGAGGATAGAATTGAATCTATAAATTACTTTGGGCAGTATGGCCATTTTCACAATATTGATTTTCTATTCTGTATTTCATTTATTTCTGTATATTCTTCATTGTTTCCTTTCTTCTGCTTGCCATGGGTTTAGTTTGCTCTTCTTTTTCTACTTTTTTAAGGTGGAAGTTTGGGTTATTAATTTGAGGTTCTTCTTTTTTAATATGGAGATGTACAACCTTAAATTTCTAAGCACAACTTTAATTTCATCATATAATTTTGGCAGGTTGTGCTTTTGTTTTCATTAATCTCAGAATATTTTCAGATTTCCTTTGTAATTTTTTTTCTTTGACCTATTGGAAATAGATGGTCTCATTCAATCTCGACATATTTTTAATTTATAAACTTTTTTGCTATTGAGTTCTAATTTCATTCAATGGTGATAAGAGAACTTCATATTATTGCAGTATTTTTTAATCTGGCAAAAGTTTTTTATTGGTTAGCATATAATCTATCCTGGATGCTGTTCGATATGCACTTGAAAATAATCTGTTTTCTGGTCTTGTTGTGTGGAGGGTTCCATAGATGTCTGCTAGGAATAGCTGTTTTGTTATGTTTCAAGTTTTCTCTTTCTTTACATTCTGTATAGAAATGTGAAATGTTGAAAGTAAAATATTGAAGTCTCCAACTTTTATTTTTAACCTGTTTCTCCCTTCAATTTTGCCAGTTTTTCCTTCATTTGTTTTTGTGCTCTGTTAAGTGCACATATACTTATAATTACTATGTCTTCTTGGTGGAGTGATCCTTTTATCATTATAAAATGTCCTTCTTCATTTCTAGTAAAAATTTTTGTATTAAAGTCTACTTTTTCTGTAAATATTTTAATAGTGTAGCCATTCTAGTTTGGTTATTGTTTGCATAAGGTGTCTTTATCCCCTCTTTACTTTCAACTTATTTGTGTCTTTGATTTAAGATGTGTGTGGGAGGGTACTCTTTACATGCTCTGGCAGGCAGTTTGCAACATTTCTTTATCTTTTGATTTCCTACTTGTGCAGAGCTTTCAGGTCTGTCAGAGGTGTAAGTTTAAGGCTTTCTTAGTCTTTCTTGGGCATGGACACAGTTCTACACATGCATATGATCTGCTAGAATTCTAGGAATATATTGGAGCTTTTGGATGCCTTGCTCCCCAGTATTTCCTTTTAAGACTTTTGATCAATTCAACAATTGTCTTGTGTACGGTGCTGTTCACACAGAGGTGCGTTTGAGTCAAGTCAAATAAAGAAAAAGCCTGTGGGGGGACCTTTTCAAAGCACTGCAAGAAAGTCCAAATATTGAAATCTCCCCTAGAATTGAACTTTTAGAGTAGTCCAAACCCTTTCTATAGCCCTCCAGTTACTGTTAGGCTGCTGCTTTTTACACCTACCATGATCATGAGACTGTTGATTTTCCAGACTACAGATAAATTAAAGAAAAGGGAACGTGACCAAGATAAGTTAAAATGTCACAGATATTACTATTCCTAATGATATTCTTCCATCTTTTATTCTTGTTTTTCCTCATGTGGTAACTCCTCAGATGAGCAATAATCTTCATTTTATAATGCAATTTGAGGGCTTCTAGTTTCCAGTCTGACATGTGAGTCATCACTCCCATCATCACAATAAGAAAAAAGCTGAACAAACTAAAAATCAACAGCTCTTCTTAGATCCATCAGAGCATTGATATCACAGGGCAAATCAATAATCCCCAAATTACAGAGTCGGGGAAGCAGATACAGAGAATCCCAGCCTACTGGAGCAAAAATCTCCATAGGAACTAGTACTGGGGCAGAAAATCTTAAACTGTAATTGGTGAACTACTGGAGATTCAGTGTGGGTAAGTCTGAGAATGAAAAATCCACAGGGATAAGTCCTTATTGAGGGGTTGGGGGCACACTTTTATAGGTTTTATAGCTATAAGCCCTACCAGGTACTCACAGTGAAGATCTGAGAGAAATTCACTTGTGCCTCTGGCGGGGACAGGAGAAAAGTCACCTTATAACATTCCCAGACCATTTTATTCTTTTTAACAAGGCCAAACCTCAAAGAAAACTATTTTTCTAAAGCTTAACCAATTGGAGATTTACTAGAAACTAACCAAACTGGGGAAAAGGAAATATCCAACTTAACCCCCACCTAGACACTCTGCCTCACCTAAAAAAGGTGGGACTAACTGAAAATTAATTTTGAAGGTCAAATTCCAGAGACACCAGCTCACTAAAAGACTGAGATTACTATGGTCAGAATGTTTGTGTCTCCTCCAGATTCATATGTTGACACCTAACCCCCAAGGTGCTAGTATTAAGAGGTAGGGCCTTTGGGAGATGATTAGGTCGTAAGGGCTCTTGCCTAATGGATGGGATTAATAATTTAATTTTTAAAAGTTAAAGGGAGCTTGTTTGTCCCTCCTACCGTGTGAAGACACAACTAGAAGTTTCCCTCTATGAGGGCAGCCTCAGCATACACTGAATCTGTTAGCAAGTTGATGTTTTACTTCCTAGTCTACAGAACTGTGAGCAACACATTTCTGTTGCTTATAAATTATCCAGTCTAAGGTATTTGCAGCCCGAATGGACTAAGAGAGAAATATACTCAGGATTATACCAAACTTTGCCTCCGTTCACACTTTATCTCCATATCAATAGGGTTACTGCATATTAACAGAGAATTACAACGGAAAGAACTACATGTCACAGACCTTATTTTAGAAGTCTCTAGGGAAGTCCAAAGATAATTGGAGCCACAAAAACAAGGACACTAAATGAAATCTGAGCCTCTGACATTTACAGCTCCAGAAAACGGTTAATACAACCTGACTCCTATCAAGATAAATATCAAAGCTCACGCTAAAGGCCGATTTACCTCAGTTCCTTTTAGCAAGCACATCATATTCAGCTTTAAACAAAAAATTAAAAGGCATATTTTCAAAAAAAATTTATGAAAAATTATGAGACCAAAAAACAGGTTGAAGAGAATACTAAGATATAGCAGAGATATTGCAATAATCACACAAGGAATTTAAAACAACTATGATTAACATGCTAAAGGCTTTATAGGGAAAATATACAAATGCAATAATAGATATGTAATGTAAAAAGAGAGGTGGAAACTCTAAGAAAGAATCAAAAGAAAAATTAGAAATCTAAAACACTAGAACAGAAGTAAAGAATCTTTACTTCTTCTTGCTAGCCTGTCTTTGGTGGGCTTATCAATAGGTTGGACCCAGGCAAGGAAAAAACTGAGGTGCTTGAAGAATGATAACAGAAGTTTCTAAAATGGAAAGGCAAAGAGAAAAAGACAGAACACGTTATTTGAAAACTGGGACAACTAGTAAATGTGCAATATATGCATAGTAGGAATACAAGATTGAGAAAAACGAAAGAACCAGAAGAATTATTTGAAACAATACTGACTAACAATTTCCCCCAAATTAATGGTAAACACCAAACCACAAATCCAGGAAGCTCAGAGAACAAGCATAATGAATACCAAAAACATTTAGATTGATAACATTTAAACTGAAGAAAATCAATGACAAAAAGAAAATCTTTAAAGAAGCCAGAAAGAGCTAAAATAATTCACCTTACCTACGGAAGAGCAAAGATAACATTACGTTGAACTTCTTTTCAGAAACCATAGAAACCATACCAGCCAGAAGAGAATGCAGTAAAATATTTAACGTATTAAGAGAAAAACACCACCAACCCAAATTTCTGTAGCCAGAATAATTTGCCTTCAAAAGTTAAGGGAAATAAAGACTTTCTCAGGCAAACAAACATTGAGGTAATTTGTTGCCAGTGGAACTGCATTGCAAGAAGTATTAAAATTATTCTTCAGAAAGAGGAGAAATTATATAAATCAAGAACTTGTATCTATATAGAAAAATTAAAAACATTACAAAGGAATAAATTAAGGTAAAATAATGTTGTTTTTCTTATTTTTAGTTATCAGATAACAGTTTGTTCAAAAAATTCTAGCAATAATGTATTCAGTGTTTGTTGCTTCTGAAATATGAAATGAATTTTGGTTATGTTATAAGGTATGGGAGGAAGAATTCAGAGCTACTTTGTTACGTAGTATTTTCTTTAAATGTGGAGTGGTATATGCTTACTTAAAAGAGGACATAGATCATTTGTAAAATTTATATTACAACTTCAAGGTTAATCACTAAAATAGTTTTTACAAAGAATTATAATTGATGAGATAAGAGATGAGAAAAATTGAATTATATGAAAAACTCAACAAAGCCAGAGAAGCCTGAAAACCAGTGGAAGATAAAAAAGATAAAAGAAAAAGGGTGACCAACAGAAAACAGTAACGAATATAACAGATACTAATCCAACTAGATCAATAATTACTTTAAATGTCAATAGTCTAAATAAACCAATTTAAAAAGAAGGTGCCAGAGTTGATTTAAAAAAAAAAAAACAAAAACAAGACGACTATGTTGTCTACAGAAACTCACTTTAAATATAAAGACACAGACAAAAGTAAACTAATGAAGAAACATGTTAATATGGTTTGGCTCTGTGTCCCCACTCAAATCTCATTTAGAATTGCGATCCTCAGTGTTGGAGGAGGGACCAGGTGAGAGGTGATTGACTCATAGGGGTGGACATCCACCTTGCTGTTCTTGTGTTCTTGTGATAGTGAGTGAGTCCTCATAAGATCTGGTTTAAGCACTTCTTGCTTCACCTACTTTTCCTCCTCCTTAGCCATGTGAAGATGTATCTGCTTCCCCTTTACCTTCCACCATGATTGTAAGTGTCCTGAGGCCTCCCCACCTATGCTTCCTGTACAGACTGTGGAACCATGAGTCAGTTAAACCTCACTTCTTTATAAATTACCCAGTCTCGGGTTGTTCTTTAAAGCAATGCAAGAATGGACTAACACACATATCATGCAAACACTGATCGGGAAAAGCTGAAGTACTTATATTAGTTTCAGAAAAATCCAACTTCAGAGTAAAAAAAATGTCAGAGATAAGGAAGGGTATTACACAGTGATAAAGGGGTCAATTTTTCAAGAAGACATAACAATCCTTAATGTGTATGTACCTAACAACAGAGTGTCAAAATACGTGAGGTTAAAAAAAGTTGATAGAGATGTAAGGAGAAATAGATGAATCTACTATTATAGTTCAACACACCTCTATCAGTAATTGACCAATCCAGCAGAGAGAAATTCAATCAGAACATAGTTTAGCTGAATGGCAAAATCAATCAGCTGGATCTAATTGCAAACTAAAGAAAACGTCACCCAACGAACAGTTCTTCTTTAGCCCATAAAGAATATTCACCAAGTTAAATGACAGTCTCAGACAGAAAATACGGATTAACAAACTTAAAGGAATAGAAGTTATACAACAGATCTTCTCAACCACAATGGGATTAAACTTGAAATCAATAGCAGAAAGATAGTTGGATAACCCTGAAAAACATGGAGATCAAATAACATATTTCTAAATAACACAGGGATCAAAGAAGAATTTACAAGAAAAATTTTAAAATATTTAGAACTAAATGAACATACAACTTATTTAAAGGTATGAGATGCAGCAAAAGCAATGTTTAGGAGGAAATTTATACTATTTAATCCATCCATATATTAGAAAAGAAGAAACATCTAAAAATCAATAATCTAGGCTGCCATCTTGGGAAACTAGAAACAGAAGAGAACAAAAAAAAATAAAAATTAGAGCAGAAATCAGTGAAATTAAAAATAGAGAATCAATTAAGAAAATCAAGGAACTCAAAAGCCAGTTATTAAAAAGATTAATTAATTTGATAAATTTGATGAATGATACATTGATAAGTAATATTGATAAAACTTCATCCAGCTTAACTAAGGAAAAAGAAAGGAGACACAAATTACCAATATCAGAAACAAAATTGTGGGGGGGGCGTGGTGGCTCATGCCTGTAATCCCAGCGCTCTGGGAGGCCAAGGCAGGTGTATAGGTTGATATCAGGAGTTTGAGAACTGCCTGGCCAACATGGCGAAACCCCATCTCTACCAAAAATACAAAAATTAGCCAGGCATGGTGGCACATGCCTGTAATCCCAGCTACTCAGAAGGCTCAGGCACCAGAATCGCTTGAACCCAGGAGACAGAGGTTGCAGTGAGCCAAGATTGTGACACTGCACTCCAGCCTGGGTGACAGAGTGAAGGTCTGTCTCAAAACACACACACACACACACACACACACACACACACACACAGAGAGAGAGAGAGAGAGAAATGAAATAGGAGTCATCACTACTGATTCGACAACTACTGATTCCAAGGATAATACAGGAATATTATGAGCAACTCATATCCACAAAGTTGATAACCTCGATGAAATGCACCAATTCCTTTAAAGACATAAACTACCAAAACTCATTTGAAAAGAAAAAAATAATCTAAATAGGCCTAACCTACTAAAGACATTGAATCAATAACTAGTAACCTTCCAAAACAGAAAGCAATAGGCCCTTATAGGTTCAGTAGTAAATTCTACCGAGCATTTAAGAAGGAAATTATACCATTTCTCTACAATCTCTAACAGAATATAGAGGCAGAGAAAATGCTTCCTAACCCATTGTATGAAGCCAGCATTACCCTAATATCAAAGCCAGAAAAAGACATTTCAGAAAGAGGAAAACTATAGACCAATATCTCTGATGAACATAGATGCAAAAATCCTCAAAACTCATTAGCAAATTGAATCTAACAATGTATAAAAATAATTATAGAACATAGCCAAGTGAGATTTATTCCAGATATACAAGCCTGGTTCAAGATTCAAAAATCAATGTAATTGATCATATCAACAGGCTAAAGAAGAAAAATCATATGATCATATTAATAGATGTAGAAAAAGCATTTGACAACATCTATCATGGATTAATCATAAAAACTCTCAGAAAAGTAGGAATAGAGATAACTTCTTCAACTTGAATAAACCTACATCTAACACCAGACTTAATGGTGACAAATCAGCTGCATTCTTCCTATTATCAGGAACAGGTAAGGGTTGATCGCTCTTACCACTACTATTCAACATCATACTGGAAGTCCAACCTAGTGTAATAAGACAAGAAAGGGAAATAAAAGGTATACAGATTGGGAATGAAGAAATAAAATTGTCTTTGTTTATAGATAACATGTTTGTCTATATAGAAAATCCCAAAGAATCAACCAAAAAAAATATTGGAAATAATAAACTATTATAGCAAGGTTGCAGGATACATGGCCAAAATGCAAAAGTCAATTGCTTTCTTATATTCCAGCAATAACATATTAGAATTTGAAATTAAAAACACATTACCATTTACATGAGCACAAAATAATAAAATACTTAGGTATGAGTCTACCAAAATATATATTATATCTATATTTGGGAAACTACAAAACTGATTAAGCAAATCAAAGGAAATCTAAATAAATGGAGACATTCCATGCATATGAATAGGAAAATTCAATATTGTCAAGATTTCCATTCTTCCCACCTTGATCTAGAGATTCAATGCCATACCAATCAAAATCTTAGAAAGTTATTTTGTGGATATCAGCAAAATGATTCTAAAGTTTATATGGAAAGACAAAGGATTCAGAATAGTCAACACAATATTAAAGGAGAAAAACAGTAAGAGGACTCACATTACCCAACTTGGAAACTTAATATAAAGCCACAGTAATCAAGACAGTGTGGTACTGGCAAAGGAATGAACAATTGATTAATGAAACATAATAGAGAGCCATGAAATAGACTCACATAAATATAATCAAGTAATTTTTGATAAAGGAACAATACCAATTCAGTAGAGAAACTGCAGCCTTTACAAGAAATGGTGCTGGAACAACTGGATAAACACATTCCCCCTCCCCAAAACGAACCTAGACACTTCAAAAAATAATTCAAAATAGATTATAGAGATAAATGTAAAATGCAAAACCAAACAACTTCCAGAGGATAACATAGGAGAAATTCTAGGTGACCTTGGGTTTGGTGATACCTTTTTAGATACAACAGCAAAAACATGATCGATGAAAGAAAAAAAACGAATAAGCTGGACTTCATTTAAATTAAAATCTTATGCTCTTTGAAAGACACTGTTAAGAGTATGAAAAGACAAGCCAGACTGGGAAAAAATATTTGCAAAACACACTTCAAACAAAGAGTTGGCTGTTCAAAATATACAAAGACATCTTAAAATTCAACAATAAGAACTTAATACAATTTTAAAAACACAGATCTGCACAGATACCTCACCTTAGAAGACACACAGCATAGGCAACAAAATCAAAATGAAATGAATAAAATTACATCAAACTAAAAGGTTCAGCACAGCAAATAAAAAAATAGGGTAACAAGAAAACTCACGGATTGAAAGAAAATATTTGCAAACCATATATGTGATTAAAAGCTAATATTAAAAATATATATGAAACTCAATCACAAACAACAACAACAAAGAACATAATTTTAAAATGGGTAAAGGACCTAAATAGGCATTTCTCAAAAGAAGCCATACAAATAGCCAAAAGGTACATGAAGAAATGCTCATCATCACTAATCATCTGTGAAATGCAAATTAAAACTAAAATGAGATATTACCTCACACTTGTTATAATGGCTATTATCATAAAGACAAAACATAACAAGTGCTGGTGGGGGTACAGAGAAAAGGAAACACTTGGCATTGTTGGTGGGAATATAAATCAATTCGGCCACTATGAAAAACACTATGAAGGTTCTCCAAAAAATTAAAAATAGAACTACCGTATGATCCTCACTTCTAGGCACATATCCCAAAATATGAAATCAGTATGTCAAAGAGATATGTGCAACCCCATGTTCATTACATTATTCTCAATAGCTAAAATAAGGAGTCAATCTAATTTCCATCATCAGATGAATGGACAAAGAAAATATAGTATATATCACAATGGAATACTATTCAGTGTTTAAAAAGAAGGAAATCCTGTCACTTGCGACAACATGGATGAAACCAGAGAATATTATGTTACATGAAATAAGCAAGGAACAAATAAAAATGCCACATGATCTCATTTAAATGTGCAGTCTGAAAAAATCAAACTCATAGAAGGACAGTGTAGAATGATGATTACCAGAGGCTGAGAGAGGGCAATAGGTGAGGAAAGGAGATGTGTTGACGAAAGGGTACAGAATTTCAGTTAGTCAGGAGGGATAAGCTTTAGTGATCTATCATACAGAATGATAAACCATAATGCATTTGCATATTTTTAAATTACTAAAAGTAGATTTTGAATGTTTCCATTACAAAAAAAATGAGAAGTATGTAAGGTGATGGATTTGTCAACTACCTTGATTAAGTCATTCCATAATGTAATATACATCAAAACATCACATTGTAACCCATAAATATATAATATATACAATTTTTGTTTTTCAAATAAATATTTAAAAATTAAAATTGAAAAAATGAAAGTTAAAAAGATACATGAATAAAAAATAAGCATATGAAAGATGCTCAATATATCATCAGGGGATTGCAAATTAAAACAAGATACCACTATACAGATATTAAAATAGCTAAAATTTATAACACTGAATGTTGATGAGGATGTGGAACAACAGTAAATCTGATTGGGGATACAAAATGGTATAGTCACTTTGGAAAACAGTTTGGCAGTTTCTTACAAAACTAAATGTATTCTTAACTATATGATCCAGCAATTGTATCCCTTAGTATTTACCAAAATTGGCTGTTGAACTTGTTCCCCTTACATTTATACAATTTTAAAAAAAGAAGAAACCTGCTCCCACAAAAACCTGCACACAAATCTTTACAGCATGTGTATTCATAATTGCCAAAACTTGAAAGCAACCAAGATGCCTTTCAATATCAGTAGTTGAGTGGATAAACAAAACTGTGGTACATCCATACCATGGAATATTATTCAGCAATAAAAAGTAACAAGCTGCCAAGCTACTAAAGAACATAGACAAATGTTAAGTGCGTATTGTTAAGTGAAAGAAGTCAATCTGAGAAGGCAATACACTATGATTCCAACTATACAGCATTATTGGAAAGGGAAAAGGATGGAAACAGTAAAGACATCGCGGGTTGCCAGGATTTGGAGGAAAGGGGATGGAAGGATAAATAGATGTAGTAAAAAGGATTTTTAGGGCAATTAAACTATTCTGTGTTTACTGTAATTGTGAATACATAACAGTATACATTTGTCATGATCCATAGAATATACAACACTAAGAGTAACTCTAATGCTATGACCTTCAGTTAATAATGCATCCATATTTGTTTATCAATTACAACAGAGGTACCATACTAATGCAAAATGTTAACAGGGGAAATTGAGTCAGGGGGCTAGGGAAGTATATGGGAACTCTCTGTGCTTTCTGTTCAGTTGTTTCTGTAAACCTAAAACTGTTCTTAAAAATAGTCTATTAATTTAACAACACATAATTTGAAAACTACACTCTTACAGCATATCAGTAATTATTTTAGTGACGAAAATTTCCAAAGCAAGTATTACTAATTACCCACTACAGTGATTTAAAAAAAAAAAAAAAAAAAAAAAAAAAAAAAAAAAAACAAAAAAAACAAAATAA
>CAUYLG010018438.1:0-88873 GCA_963573385.1 Cacajao melanocephalus
GAAATAGAAATTCCATTTGACCCAGCAATCCCATTACTGGGTATATGCCCAAAGGATTATAAATCATTCTATTATAAAGGCACATGCAAACATATGTTCACAGTGGCACTGTTTACAATAGCAAAGACTTGGAACCAACCCAAATGCCCATCGACCATAGACTGGACAAGGAAAATATGGCACATATACACCATGGAATACTGTGCAGCCATAAAAAAACATGAGTTTGTGTCCTTTGTAGAGACATGGATGAATCTGGAAACCATCATTCTCAGCAAACTGACACAAGAACAGAAATCAAACACCCCATGTTCTCACTCATAGGAGGGTGTCGAACAATGAGAACACATGGACACAGGGAGGGGAGCATCACACACTGGAGTCTACTGGGGAGGTAAGGGAGGGACAGTGGGGGGTTGGGGAGGTCAGGGAGGGATAAAGTGTGGGGAAATGCCAGATGTAGGTGATAGGAGGGTGGAGGCAGCAAACCACATTGCCATGTTGTACCTGTGCAACAATCCTGCATGATCTGCACATGTACCCCAGAAACTAAAGTACATTTAAAATAAATAAATAAATAAATAAATAAATGTCTTTGAATTAAAAAAAAAAGAACAGCACCAGAAAGACTTGCCACCTTGATTCAATTATCTCCCACAAGGTCCCTCCTACAACACGTGGGAATTCAAGATGAGATTTGGGTGGGGACACAGCTAAACCATATCAAATAGCTCCCTGTAAAGAACATGACTTTTGAATAGAGTCAGCGGCAATGATGTGACATAATTCAATATTTAAAAGGACTGTTTTGACTATTATTTTAAGAAGAGACAAAAGACAGCAGAGGAACAGAGATTCTAGAAGGCTTTTGCAGTAGTCTAAGCAGGAGATAATACTGGGTTGGAACAGGATGATATTGTGAGTGTAGCAAGAAATTATAGGACTCCGGATACATTTCAAATGCAGAGCCAAAAGGAGTTTCTATTTTTAAATAGGCAGAACAACAATGTTGTCACAATTTTCTGACCATTTCACTGGATACAAAATATAAGAGAGTGAGAGCAGGAAAAGAAGTCTCCAAGGACTTCGGCTTGAGCAAATGGAAGCAAGAATTTGCCATTAATAAAGTTGAGAAAGTCAATGTAGAGCAGGTTTATTGAAACATGTAGGGGCTAAGTATGCATATATTGTACTTGGAATATCTATTAAACACCAAAGGTAATACACCATGTTTGCAGTGAATATCATGAGTCTGGATTTTAGGAGAAGGGCTGAGACCTAAGATACATATGAAGAAAATGCAGATATATAGATGATATAAGCCCATGGGAGGATTTGTTAACCAAGGGAGTGAGTGAGAGTAGAGGAAAGAACCCCAAACTGATTCCTTGACATTCCATTGTAAAAGATTGAGACAAAGCAGCAAAATTCACAAAAGCGTTCCTATGAAGGAAAATCAGTGAAGTAGAAGGAAAACCAGAAGAACACGATGTCCTAGAACCAAATCAAGAAAGTATACAAGGAGGTAGGAGAAAGCATCTTTGCTAAATATTGCTGATGGGTCAAGGACATGAGGAAGAAACCTTGCTCTGGAATTAGCAATGCGGGAACTCAAGAAAGACCAAAGCCATGTCCAGTTTTTCTTTTTTTAACGTATAATGCTCTGAAATAAAAAACTTTCTTTGATGTTCTAACTCTAGAAAGGATGAAATGATGGTTTATTTCTTTCATATGGTGTTAATAGGTCTAGAAATCCCTGATCATCTTTCCAGCTGAGAGATGCATCTTTTTCATCCTTTAGGCTGTTTCCTTAACCAATTTTAGATTGGTTTATTTTGATTGTGGCATAAGAGCATCCTTGATTTCTTCAGATTATTTGTTTTCCTCTACTGAGGCAATCTGAGACTATATTCTTAATGTAGATGAATCCTTCTTAGATGTTGCCTACACTGAGAGATAAAGAACAGAAGGAGGATTAGAAGTGAATTAACCTCTCTTTAATTAATCATAATATTTTAGTAATAATCACACATCTACATTTTATATTATGTTCACTTTGATTAGTTTAGTATATCTGGACATGCCAGACAACGTGGCATATCATGGAGGAAAGAATAACAGTGGCTGAGAGTGGTGGCTCATGCCTGTAATCTCAGCATTTTGGGAGACCAAGGTGGGCAGATTATCTGAGGTCAGGAGTTCGAGACCAGCCTGGCAAACATGGTGAAACTCTGTCTCTACTGAAAACACAAAAATTATTCGGGCATATTGGTGCATGTTTGTAATCCCAGCTACTCGGGAGGCTGAGGCAGGTGAATTGCTTGAGCCCAGGAGGCGGAGGTTGCAGTGAGCCAAGATGGCACCATTGCACTCCAGCCTGGGCAACAGAGTGAGACTCTGTCAAAAATCAGAGAGTGCCATAGAACAAGCATTGACATAAAGAGAAACTCAGTGGATGACATCAGTAGAATGTAGTAGTTGGAAATAATAATAAAATTTTTATTATTGTCCTTTTACTATAAACCTTAGGTAAATTGCTAGCCAAAGTAACTGTATTCTATTAGGATCTAACTCAAATCTTAGAGGGTTGAGATTAAACAATTCCATTGTATTCAGTCATCCAAACGTCATATCATTTGATAAAGAAATAATCCTGTGGATAGATAATTCCTATCTATGTATATATCTATAACACCAATCTCTGATAATTTGCTGTTTAGATAATGCAGGCATTACCATATTTCTTTTTTTTTTTTTTTTGAGACAGAGTCTCACTCTGTTGCCAGGCGCCAGGCTGGAGTGCGGTGGCACAATCTTCTGCTCACTGCGATCTCTGCCTCCTGGGTTCAAGTAATTCTCCTGCCTCAGCCTCCCAAGTAGCTGGGACCATAGGCGCACACCACCACTCCCAGCTAATTTTTGTATTTTTTAGTAGAGATGGGGTTTCACCATGTTGACCAGGATGGTCTCGATCTCTTGACCTCGTGATCCGCCCACCTTGGCCTCCCAAAGTGCTGGGATTACAGGTATGAGCCACCACGCCAGGCCACCATATTTCTTACTATGAATGTTTTCTGGCTTTAGTTATAAGTTATCCATGAATTCTAGAAAGAAACAGCAACAAGAAAGGATTCTATAGCCAGATATGTTCAATATCATAGGGTATGGATCTAACACCCCATAATTTCTGACTCCAACTGGCCTTTGTGCTCAACAATATCTGTCAAACTACTGCTGTTTGTGCATTCCTTAAAGTGTGAAATCTTCTTTGCTTCCCAATTTGCTTTACATGCCTTCAGCATGATATGGGTGCTTGTGGATTTGCAACCAGCAGGCTGTATTGCCTTAGGAAACATTGTACTAAATGCACACACACACACACACACACACACACACAAATGTGTGTGCAGCTATCAAAGCCAATAGGGCTCTGACACTAACATGATACCTTGTGATTTAGAGCCCACTGCAAGAGCACTGTGGAGTGACAAAGACAAGATGCTTGCAGAAGGCCGATCGTCCTATGTCTCTCAGCTTCATCTCTTAAGTTCATTCCAAGAAATTTTGATACCCAGTTATCCCAGGATATGAGGGCCAGAAGAGAAAACCTTTGTTTCCCTGAAGTGAGAAGCCACTTAAATGGCAGAATCAATTCCAAAGTAATTGCTGTTCCTCAGGTTCCCCCTCAAAGTTTACCTAGTGCTGAAAAAAATCCATAATCACTGAACTTTAGGTGGACCATGTGAACTGGAGTCCAGAATCAAAACAATGCTGTGTTCTTTAAACAACTGCAGGCTGTCTCCCTGGGAAAGCTGAGCTTCAGGTAGAAAAGCAGAATTATTTTCAGGTTTCACAGTTAATTCCAGTGTGTTTGTGTTTGTGTGGCACTTTGCATATTGTGCCATACTGCTGGGGTAGAAGGAAAAAGATAGTGAGATAGACAGGAGAGGGTCATTTGAAATATCACCTTTATGTTTGATTCTAAGTGAAATGAAGTCTTCGTTTGCTTGACTGAGGTTTCCCGAGAATTTAAAACTAAATCAATGCTATGCCTGATTGCATGATTAAACTGCTGTATGTTCACCAAAACCCATCGTCATTTTCCAGAAACTTATAAAGAGCCAATGCTCAGCCAGAATTTAATGCAGACTTGAGAAATTTATCAAGAAAAGAAGGCAGTCAGTCACTTTCTTTTGCTAATTTTCTGTGCTCCTTCCTCATCCCTGCTAAGATAGCCCTATGCTGACCCAATTTCCCCACCTCCCACCTCACGCAATTGCAGAAGTCAGTGAGGAGAAAAATGGAGAGAGGAAGGAAAAAAAATCCATATTATTCCCAATACATTTCATCTGCCAAAATTCTTTAAAACTAAAACCATTTTCCTCACCCTGTGGGCTGGGTCACTTGATATACAACAGGGATAGTAAAAGCAGTCAGTAGAAAGAAGAATAAGAAGCATAATGGAAGGAAAGGGTAAAGGCTGTCCTTTCTGCCACCCATGCTACAGGATCTCTTTCTTCCCTGAGACCTTGTTCTAATTGTCATTTCGGAGACTATGCCCAGAGTCTTTTTGCTAAAACCTTTGGACCCTCTATCCTTACTCATCCTTCTGTGGTCTAGACCGGAGGAGCCTCTATGGATGATCTATGTAGAAGTCCAGAGAGAAAGTGCAATAACAATAAAAGTCATGTTTATATGTGACTTAGTTTTTAATGCATTGGTGATGTGCGAGTCTATATTAACACGTGTGTAAATTAAGTCGAATTTTAAGCCCTTGGTACATTGGGACCCATCACCCTATGCTATCTCATCATCCAAATCACTAACAGCTTTTGTAATACTTTTGTTCTAATCTACCATATGTTGAATATAACTGCCTCTGAAATTATATGAGAACTGATTTTCCAGATCTTTTCATGATTAGTAAAGATCAGTTTTTATCTTTCATATTTTTCTATGTCTCAGCAGCACTTGACAGTATTGCTTATTTCTCTTTCCTGAGACTGTTACTTCTCCTTCCTTTTGCTTTTTTGTGACATGACATCCGACCTCTGTGTGCTGCAGAGCTCCAGGACTCAGAGTTCCTCTCTACTCCTCTCCCCAGGTGAACACATCTTGTCCCCTGGCTGCAGAGACCAACCATCAGCAATGAAGTCCACAATGCATTCCAGGCCTAGCCTCTCTCTTAAACCCAGCCTTGTATATCTGACAGCACACTGGGAACTGCCACTTGGGTGGCTAATGGGCACCTCAAACTTAAATTTCCCAAATCTGTACCATAATTTGTTTTTTGAACAAATTCCCACAGGTCCTGCTCCCTTATTTTGCATAGGCAAGTGCTAAAATATCTTCAGGGAGACCTTCTCTCTATATCCTCGCTAAAAAGCACATCTCTTGTCACTGTCAAGTTTCTTATAGTTACATTTATTTAGAAAATTTATCAGTACCTGCCGTATAATGTGTATATCTGTCTTTCTATTCATGATGTCTTTTCCCGTAAAATATAATTTCCATGAGAGCAGAGGTTATGAGACCATGTTCCCCTCTTGATTTCTAGGTCTGGAAAAATGCCTGCAACATCATTGGTAGTGGCAAAATATTTTTGATTGAATGAATAAGTGGAGATATGAAGCAATGAGTGTATGTAGGAATAAATACATGAATCAATCAATCCAAGTTCTGAGATTGCTTTAAATTTATTTAAAACAGTCATGGTCTTTCTAACTTATAACCGTGTATGCACACTTAACTGTACAGTACTATGTTTGAGAGCACAGAGAATCAGACCAAGAGGTGAGATATTTCTACACTTAATACTCTTTCTTGCTGGGGCTTGCTTCACCAGTGAGAATATCTCCCTACTTTATTTTTTTTTCCATGACATCTTCTTCATGAAGCATTTCTGATTGTCAGACATAATTATCACTGTCTGTCTCAGTATCCAGTACATAACTTGAATGTTGTACTTATCCCTAAATTATAATGATATGTCTATACCTTTTATCTCTGCAAAGAAAATTTGAGTATTGAAAGATACATATTTATTTTTGGAAATTATGATATTTATTTTTATCAGAAAGCCTATTACAAACGTCAAATTAACCTCATTTCTCCAAGTCCCCTTGTCCATAGTCTTCTAGGTGGGCAGGTTCATGCCAAGGACTGTGTAAAATAATATATTGGAGTTGGGCAAAGTATTAGAACTTTTCTTAATACTTTTTTCCATCTCATCATTTTTACAATTTCTATTTTGTGTGTAATCCGCCATATGTAAATATATCACTACAGTTGTAAATGCATTTTGTGAGTAGTTGCGTGATACTTCTTTTATAATAGGGGTGTGAACATGATCAAAGCGTTTGGAGGCTGCTAGTACAGTCATCGCAGTAAAATCATTGCAGGTTCCTGCAATGACTGCACACAGTCATTGTGCATAGATTGTACATCTGTGAATATTGGATGGGATCTTACTGAGGTGCAACACCCAAACTGCATGAAATAGAACCCTGTCTGTCTTTGGGGCATGACTTAGCCCCTCATCTTCATCTTTCAAAATGTCTTTTTTATTTTCCCGTGTACCACTTGCTGAGGCCATCAGACGCTTACATCCATGTGTTGACCATATGCAGACTCACTATTAGTAAAGATTTATCTTTCTTGCTCTGTTGCTCCTATGCTAGTGTTCACTGAATATTGGAACCTACATTTTTTTTTTTTTTTTGCTTATGTTCATAGACTCCAGAAACGGTGCTAATATTCTTCTCACTAGAATCTTCAAAGGCCACAGTTCTCCAGGGAGTCAGATCAGTCCTGGGTGCTGTGTGGACATGGGGAGACTGACCCTGGAGAAGAGACTGCCTAGCATACATCTGCATCGTCTCCTTAACAACATCATCTGGTTGTAAATGGGGGAAGCTGTGGACTCAGCTAAGGGACTATGTTCCCAAATCTCTTGCAACTAAATGTGGATATTTGACTAAGTTTTAGCTAATGAATTATGTTAAAGCATAGTTTATGACATCAGGAAACACATTTAAGAGACGCTAAATTATTTGTGCTGCTTTCTGCCCACTACCTTTATCCCTCCCTCCCTCCCTCCCTCCCTCCCTCCCTCCCTCCCTTCCTTCCTTCCTTCCTTCCTTCCTTCCTTCCTTCCTTCCTTCCTCTCTCTCTCTTTCTTTCTTTTTTCTCTCTCTCTCTTTCTTTATTGTTTTTCAGAATTTTGCCCTTGTTGCCCAGGCTGGAATGCAGTGGCGCTATCTCAGCTCACTGCAACCTCCGCCTTCCAGTTTCCAGCAATTCTCATGCCTCAGCCTCCTGAGTAGCTGGGATTACAGGCACAAGCCACCATGCCCAGCTAATTTTTTATATTTTTAGTAGAGGTGGGGTTTCATCATGTTGGCCAGGCTGGTCTCGAATTCCTGACCTCAGGTGATCCACCCTCCCCGGCTTCCCAAACTGCAGGGATTACAGGCTTAAGCCACCACCCCCGGCCTAACTTTCTCATTTCTAGAGCTTGGGAAATAGACACAACAGCTGGAAATCCAGCAACAATTTTGTGCTATGAGCTGATCTGCATGATGGAAACCAGTGTGGTGGCGGTTAAATAGAATAATCACAGCCTGCTCCTTCATGATGTGGGGGAGTCTTCGTAGCAGCCATGGATTGCTAACTTCTGGATTCATGTTACATGGGAGGTAAACATTTCTCTCGTACTTAGCCACTTTATTCTAGTTTACTTTTCTGTTAAGTGCAGCAGAACTTAAACCTAGTGGGTGCTGGCCGTCTCCCCTATCTGTTGCATACTGGATGAAAAAAGGACAACATATACCCCTCTCAAATTCTCTTCATATATCTAGCCCATTCAGCTTTTTAATGTGTTTTTTTTTTTTTTTGCAAGTCATCTTACCTACTTCCCCTTATTCACCACATCCCTACCAGAGATACCTTGGTCCTCAAAACTGAGAAATAATTACAGCTTAATTTATATACTACTCAGGGACCAAGTCTATGGGAGCCAGCTCTGATGAAAACAAACAAACAAAACAAAACAAAACAAAGGAGAAAAGAAACAAACAGCATAGGGCAACTTACTTTAACTGAATTAAATGGTGTGTGTGTGTTAAAACGTCCATCTCTAGTTAAAGAAAATGCTAGCAATCAAGAAATTTAAAAAGCAAAGCAAGAAAGCAAACAAACAAAATACACAGTAGTGAGAGTTTATTAGGTTCTTATTCTTTGACTTTTGGTATTGGTTCTGGTTCTTCATTTGGTTGGTTTGGTGCAAGTTTGTGTTTTAGGAGTTGCTCCTTATCAAGTTTCCTAAAGCTTACTGCAGAGTATTAGGCAGCCAGTCTGCTGTGACATAACTCTGAGTACAGAGAAACTTTAGACTGTACTTATTTTTCCCAAAAGGCAATGGTAAAATTGAAGAGAGAAACAGATATTTTTAACTCCCACATCAGTGCTCTTTGTGTTAAATTTTACAAAATATGTATTTTTATTCCATTACATTATGAAGACTGAGTTGGTGAAACGGATCCAGCCAGTGAATGAAAGAGAAAAACATGTTTTAGGGAAGGAATGGAAGTCCTTCTTTAGACAGTAAACAGCAGAGGGGCTTGAATGGCTGCCCTGCCAACAAGCTGGGAAAGCTGCCCTGTTGCAGAGTAGAGAGATGTTCACACTTCCAAAGTGTTAAAGCAAGAGTGGGTTTTATAAATTTTTGACAGCGCATCTCTTTAAAACACTGCAAGATGTACCTAAAAAGTGGAAACTATCCAACTCCAACAACTGATGAATGAATAAAAACAATGTGGTATATCCATACAATGGTACAATTTTTTTTTGCAATAAATTAAATGAAAAACTGATTCATCCTACAATTTGGGTGAACTGTGAAGACATTATGCTGAGAGAAAGATGCAAAGCAAAAGAGAGACGGTATAGTGTGTGATTACATTGATCTGAAATGTCCAAGATAGGCAATCTTTGGAGACTAAGCAGAGGAGCCACAAGGTTGTGTAGGGCTGGCGGTTAGGAGACGTGTGGAGTGACAGCCACTAGGTACAGGATTTCATTTTGGAGTAATGAAAATGTTTCAAACTTGGACTGTGATGAAGGTTGCACAGTGCTGAATGTACTAAAGAACGTGGAATTGTATGTTGTTAAATGGGTGTATTTTATGGTATATGAATTATTTCTCAATTAAGACCTTAGAATGGGGAGAATGTAGACAGGAAATATTTTTAAACATTGCAAGACTTTTTGTAATAAACATCATTTTTATTTCTTCCCATGTCAGCAATGAATTGCCTCTAATTTATTATGTAAAGCTTATATAAGATAACTGTAAAGCAATGATATTGTTGAACACATTTAGCCATTGATATTATACAATCTAGCTAAATGTGTGATCACAAGATGACATAGCAAATCTTTTCCTACAGAATAACAAGTCCATTTTAAAATAACACATTTATGCTTAATTTGAGAGGTGTCTTTTTAAGGGTTAAAGACCAAAACTCAAGTTAGACTAAATGTGCATGAGGTGGCACAAATAGAAACATATTTATGTAAGCTATGTATGAATTATTCAGTGTTCAGACACCAATCTGACTTTGCATTAAATTACATTGATAGAGGCTACCCAATCCTGACACAAATTAAACATTTGCAGAGTTCAACCCTTTCTTCCTTCCCTGCCCTGAATGTGTATTGGGGGATGACCTTCATTATGCACAGGCATTCTTTCAATTTTTCCAAAAACTGACAGCTACTAAACTCTGCCTGATGCTATTACTTTAAAGAAAATCAACGGAATATTATTATGTATATTTGTAAGACAGTTTTCTGGTCACTGTGGGGAATACAAAGAAGTCAAAACCCCCTACTCTCAAAGACCTTAAGTGCTGGCTGGAGAGAGGTTATTGACAAATAAGAAGTTAATAAAACTATCATCAGGAGACAACCCCTTAGGTGACAACCAAGTTAATGTCTAAGGCAGCTTGATATTTATTATATTATTTTACCTGAAAATATATAAAAGGAATTAAACTTGAGGATCCTGTAAGATAGAAAAACAATTGCATTATCCTATGAAATGGTGCTGACATTTGTAATTTATCATGTCAGCTGTTTTTCCTATTACATCTGTACATTAAAATAAAATATCTGTATGGCTTCTACCTAGAACCCAAGCAATGGAACCAGCATTTTGGAGAATAATTTCCACTTTCCTTCAACTCTCCAATTTGGGATTGACTTCCTGTCATTAATCTCCTTATCAAAGCTCTGATCTCAGAAATAATAATTTATAGGACACTGGTTGGATAGTGTAGCCCAAACTCGAATTTCAACTGAAACCTCTATTAGTGTAAAATTTGCCACACCAGGACATCCTGTTTTCTCTCTCTCTTTTTTTTTTCCTTTCTGATCATAAACACAAACTTTCTGGCTGTTTATCCTTGGGCCTCATATGTTTGGTGACATTCCCTCCGCTCACTTGTCCTCTTTTCATAGATCCTTCTTGGATCTCCTTCTTGGAGAGGGGAGGGTCCTCACTTTCTCAAGCCTCCTTCTTTATATAATTACCATTCTTCCCATCTGACTGACCTAGAAGATGCTCCATATTTCCTTCTTTTCCTCCTTTCTCCCCATTGTAACAATCTACATTCTTAGATCCATTTTAGTTTCAAAGATTATACAAAATTATCCACAAATAAAAAGCCTCCCTGATATTTATTGCAACTTTGAAAATAGACATTGAGCGAATCAGGTGAAGTCTGAGCTTACTAGCCATGTCAAGAAATCCTGTAATGTCAAGATAACCCTGAAATCCAATATTGTGAGAAATAAAATGCAAAAGTCATTGTGGTTTATAAATCAATATGACACAGCAAACAGGATGAACCCAGGATCATGGATTAAGTCTGGATGGTGTGGCTAATGTGGCCCTTGCAGCCTAAGAAAAAGAATCAAAACCTCTGAACTAGGTGTACAGTTCTTTACTTTGCTTCAGAGGCTCGAGGATAGATCAAGCCCTAGGACAAAGAAGCTAGGCCTTCACTTGGACTAACACAGCCTCAGCATGTTCAGCCTAGTGAGTTTTTGCTATCAGAAGTCACTGACAGTGAATGAAAGTGGGAGAAACCTGAATGGTCATTTTGGCTAGTTTTTCATATCTGCATCAGCCTTTGATATCCTTGTCCCATTCAGCAGCCAATAGGATCCCCTTACCTGAAAATTAAGAGCAACTCCGAGTTTTTTTTTAAAGGGAGAGGAGGTGGGGGTTTGGAACTAGTGACCAGATCCCTAGAAAGGAACTGTCTATGATGTGCAGAGAGTAGTTATCTTGATAGTCTATGGGCAAAATATACACAGAGAGCTAGGACTCTTCTTTGAGTTTAGAGAATGCTGAAAGTATTTCCAGGCTTTGAGAGACCAGGTCAGCTTCAGGACTGGAAAGGTGGTGTTACACTGATCATTCCTAACAGTCTGTGATTAACATAAAATAAGATTAAGACTTCCTTAACAAGAATGAGAAAAGATACTAACAACTTTGAAGTCAAATCAGCTAGGATCTAGGCAGGAGATGCTGGGAAGCTCAGCCTTGCATTTGTAGCTGTGAGGCCTTGTGGCTCTGTGATCAAGGGAGCAAGTGGACAGCGGCAAAAGCAAAGGAGCGGAGCTGGTGGGCATGAGGCCGAGAGTCAGCGGCCAACAGCGGCAGCACCGGAACCTCTGCGCCGTGGGTAGTGATAGTCAAGAGATGCTGCTAACCCATGCTCATCGCCACATAAAGTTTCTAAGAGCATTTGGTCATGTGCAACCGGAAGGCTTGTCTGGTGCCGTACCTAAACACATCTTGGTGTTGATTGCTCTTAAAATGTATTTACTCTTGGACTATTTTGAAATTCTCTGCATTTGCAAAATCATTTAAGGACCGACTTCATACATATGTATTGAATCTAGTCTGTATGCAAGACATTTATAGCATGTTGTAATGTAGACATAATCATACCAGTGTCAAAAATCTACTTACATTAAGATGTACAAAGGAAATACAGTATACATTTTTATACTCTACATTTTTATCAGTTCTACCCTGTAAGCTCCCATCCTACTGCATCCTAGGAAAATTAAGGCAGCTTCTCTGTCTCCTCTGGTTTTAACTGTTTCATTTCCATAAATAATTCCCTACTATGTAAAGCTTACTTTCTGTCCCAAACTGACTTAAGTCCCATGACTTGGTTGCTTGGTAAATCATCAGCCTTTGAGAGTCCTTTTTTCCTTCACCTGAAAATGAGTCCGAGTAAAAACATAGGTGTTATTCGGCACTCATGACCCTTGTTGTTGAGTCCCTGGCGTGAGATGCACTAAGCGACTCCGACACCTTAGTTCTGCAGGTGTCCTCAGATGCAGACCAGGGTGAGAACAGGATCTATTTGCACTGACCTTGTCAGGGTCCACTGGTCCTTTTTGTCTTGTCATCCCATGCCTTACTTCTTACAGATGAGGACGTGTGGTTACAGGAGTCATTTGATCTCTGGCCTGCGGGCAGCCCGGCAGTCCTTTCTTTCTTTCTTTGGGGCTACTTGCTGTATCAATGCAAGGCTGTGGGCACTTCAGAATCTTTTCTCTCCTGCGTAGAACTGGATAGGGCTCAGGAGTGCTTTTTCTCTGCCCAGCCATGCTGCACTGTCATTTTTATACAGATGTTGCTTTACCTTCATTCACATCAGTGCAAATTCTGCCTGGGATGATATCTTCTGCAAGGTTCCCAGTGGTCAGTGGGCCAATGGTGTTTCTCTTTTTTCGCACTTTCATTCAAACTACATAATCTGCGTGGTGGTTTTAAGGGAGGTCTGCAGATTATTTGACACTCCTTCACAAACCATGATGTTATACTTCCTCCCACTGAATATGACCTATCTCCAATGACTTGTTTCTAATGAATTGATGAAGCCATGTATTAATTTTCAGGCTTGCCAGGCTAAGAGGAAACTGTTTCCACACGGTTTCTGTCTCTCATTTGGTCTCTAAGTAGTGAACCACCATGTGAGAAGTTCCACTACCTTGATTTATCAGCTCAAAGGACAAGGGGAAGAGGTCACAGAGAGTTAGAGAGATTCCTGAGGAGCCTCCACTGCCCCAGCCCCAGATGGCAGAGGTGCCAGTGTCCTCCCAGCCTGTGAATGAGTGAGGGAGGGAGCCTTCTGATGATTCCAGCTCCTGTTTACAGTAGCCCTGGGTGATGGTGTGCTGCAGAGCCTGCCCAGGCTACAGAGTCAACGTCTTCTAAGGCACGCATTATGTTAAAAAGCCATAGTAACTGGAACGCACCTTTAGCCTTTCCTCTAAGATGTGAGCTGCAGAGGGGAGGGCAGGATCTCGGTGTCCCAATCCTGCTTCTTCTTGACCAGTTTGTCAAGAAGGATCTGAAAGTCTAGTCTTTCCATCTCCTTCCCACATCTGGTTGAAGTTTTTCCTTCTGAAATTCTATGGTTAAGTTTGCAAAACCTACCTCTTGATATGTAAAGTGGGAGCTAAAGAACTTGAGACAGATGGGAAGTTTCATCTCAACAAAGCTGGGCTTTCAAGATTATTATCAGCTGTTGATTTCAAGGCAGTCCTCTTTGAGGTTCAAAGCTGATCTGGGTCTCCTTCTTCTAGCCAAGGTGTGTGTTCTCTTTTCAAGGAATCTTCTGGCTCTTTGCTTAGCTAAGGAAAGAGAAGGGCTGCAATGGAAAGGCAACCTAAGGATGAAATGACGATGTGTCATTTTGTCATACTTAAAATAGTGTCTTCATTATACAAGGAAGCATAAAACATGTTCCTTGTCCTTGGGAAGCTTTCAAGTTATTTGTAGAGGCAAGAAACAAATACAAAGAACACGTTGAAAACTCTCTGCATTGTTCAGTTTCAAATGAGTGATGCCAACCTTGCTTGCATATTTCATGACATCATTTGGGATTAGAGTGACTAAAGACAGCTTCAGGAGGGCAGTAGGACTTAAAATGGCCCTAATGACAGACAGAGTAAAGAGGTAGGGAGAGTGTCTAGGTGGGAGAAGTGGCACAGGCAGAGACAGAGCAACACTAAAGCAAGGAGGATGTGCAGGAACGTGCATGGTTCCAACTGCGACATGCGCTGTGTCCAAGGGGTGAGGAGAAGATCGGAGCAGTGGATCAAATTAGCAGCTGAGGAATTCCAGCATTATCCTTTTGGGTGTAATTTGAATCTAGGAGAAGATTTTTGGGCAAGGAGATGACATAATCAGAACAGTGATTTAGTACTGTAATTCTGCTCCTAGTACATAAGAGGAGTCTGAGCGATCACAAAGCAACAAGAATCCAGGGGAAGGAGGCTATGTTGCAACATACATAAAGCTCTCAAGACATAGTGTGACTGGTTGCAATTGTTTTATTACTATTAGTTCTCATTATAGATATCATTTTTATCCTGTCTGAGGTGATGAAGAGAGAAGCTATGTTCTTGAAGTGAATGTTCTTGCAATGAATCTGGACTTAAAATAATAAGTAGAATTAGGTAATTAGACATCTAGAGTTCAAATTCTAAAAATGCAATAACAAGAGAAAAATGAAGCCAGGAAAGTGAAATGATTGTTGAGAACCTATGTGTGGGTCATTTTGGTGAAAACATCGATTGAAGGTTTGGAGACAAATTACCCTCAATATTCTGCTTAAGAATATATATAATAAAAATAGCTTAATACATGCGATGTGTACACTAAACTCTCATATTTGTTTTTCCATTGTAATCTTCACAACCACCAAGGGATAAGTAACACTATTACACTGGTAGTACAGAGGAGGAAATCCAGTCCAGTCACATGTTTAAAAAGGTGGCATTGTTAGGGTAAAAGCCCAGCTTAGTGAGATTGAGCCTGAGTTTTAATTATTCTCTTTATATTACTTTAGGTTTTAGTAAGTCCAAGGGGAGCCAGAAAAGGCTTCAGTGTAGGAATGTGATATGAATAGGACTGTAATTTAGGATGATTCTGCTACCTGTAGTGAATTGGATAGATTTATTACAGATAATTAGAAGCTGGAGCACAATGAGGAGGTTATTGAAAGTATTGGAGATTTGAACCATGATAGATATCATGAGATTAGAGCTATATCCAAGGTAGATACACACAGGACAGTGGATATTGAGTGAGTGAGAAATCGAAGACAAGGGTGATATTTCAGAGCATTGTAGGATGTTGATAACAATATTCAATAGGGGAAAAAAATAAGGCAAGTCTGTATTGCTAAGGGCCTGAGAAGGAATGGGTGGAGAGGACAGGGAGTGGTGATGAACTTGACTTTGAGTGTGTCTTAGTTTAAGTCGTTCCTTATGCAAATGTAATAGAAATGTTCTACAAGTCATTTTCTTAAAAAATCTGGAACGAAAAAGACAGGAAAAACTAGAGATATTCTACATAGAGCCTGTGAGAAATAAATGTCCAGCAGCATTTGAGAGAAAGAGAAAATACGTGACTTCAGACTAATAAAAAATCAACACAAGATGAATGATGTGAGCTATTTGCAGAATATTTCCCAAAAATAACCCGTTGTAAAAGTGATCACTCAGTGTTCTGGTGATAGAACTAGGTCGTTTTCTGCATCTTAGTGGAAAGTCAGAAGTCTGTTATAACAGAAGTGCATCTCAAATCCAAGTGTAACTAAAGTGACACAGGCAGTGATGTTGGTGAGACCTAGCACATTATAACACCTAGTGTTATAATGATGGACACCTGCTGGGGGCTGGAGGAAACTCTGTAGGAGACTGGAGAGGGAGGATTTCAGTATCATTCTTGTTCTGTCTGGCAGAGAGAATTCTCTGATGTTAACAACCAGTCCTGATTATCCAGATAAAAATCACCATAAAACAGAGAAATGCAATTCATCCAACCACCATGGCCCAATCAAAATTTCACTGAAAAATTGTTTAATTATTTTCCCCTTTTCTCTGACAGCAACCTTCTGGTCATTAATTGTTTCCAGGAGGAGGAAGGGGCCTGTGCCAGCCACTCGGCTCTTAAAACATCTCATGAGCTCACAAGGAAGGTTTCTTCCTTGGGTTGTCTTTGCCACTGTGAAGTAGATAAAAACAAATTTAAGAAATAACCAATACAGCAGAGAAGTTACTGGATTTAGAATGGCTACATCAAAAAGCAGATGTCCCTTAAGGAAAATCCTGAAAAAACAAAAATCTGTCCCTCTCTTCTTCTTGTGGCTCTTGTTGAAACATAACAAAGGTAGGATAAAGTGAAATTCCTGGAGTATATGAGACTGCCAAGGGGGTGGGGTGGAAAGTATGAAGGGAAGAGACAGGGCCAGAGGCAGAGAGAAAGACGGACACAGAATGGAGTTTAAATATGGAACCTTAGAAATTACTGGTAATGGAGTATTGAGAGATGGAAATGGGAAAGGATGCGTTAAAGGGTAGAGAGAAGGAGCAATCCGGGAGAGCAAGAAAACTGCCACATCTTAGCAACCAAGGAGAGAAATGGTTTGCCCAAAGGCCACTCAAGGTGGCTCCTGACTGTAATCCAAGTACTTTGGGAGGCTGATTTGAGAGGAATGCTCGAGGCCAGGAGTTTGAGAACAGCCTCGACAACATAACAAGACCTTGTCTCAATAAAAATAAAATAAAAATTAACCAGACATGGTGACTCACCTGTAGTTCTAGCTACTCAGGAGGCTGAGGTGGGAGGATCGCTTGAGCTAGAAGTCCAAGATCCTACCTCAAAAAAAAAAAAAGAACAAGTTTGGTGGCCAAATGCAGAAGATAATGTCAGATATGTGGAAATAAGTTCCCTGAATTCAGCAAATAGACACCTGAGAAAAATAGTATAGAGTGGTTTGGGTGGGGGTCAGAGGCATAAGTCAGATCGGAAAGGCAGGTAGTGGGGTAAGGGCATGAAGAATACTATGGCAGCCAGCTGTTTTTCAGAAGCTTTATGTTTAGACATAGATAAAAAATGAGACAGTGGCTTGTGGCTTGAGACAGACTTTTGTATGCTTTTGCAGGAGGGTGTTTGCACGGCAGAGGTGCACAGGTACATGCCTAAGTCAGCAGGACTGGCATGGGAAGCACAGATTGAGTCTCATCCCCAGGGTGGATAGGCACAGTGTTTTCCAAACAGAAACTATTTTACAATAGAGGCTGCTATAGGAGATGTTCTTATGTGGGACAATGCTTCCTGAAATTGCATTTTTAAAAGTAGATATCTACACCATGTTATGACGACTTTTTGAATCAATGTCACATTTTGAACTTTCATAGCCAGTGTTCATATTTCCACAATCTTCCCAATGCCAGGATATTGTATATTAGCAAATTCTTCATTGTGGTGAATGGAGTGATAAATGTCAGTTTCTCAGCTATATTAAATGGGATTTTCCCCGTATCTCTGTTATATTGTAGATGATAGCTGGAGTCATTAACTAGGGCTTATCAAAGAAGTACTGGATAATTTGAGTGGCAGCTGAGGGTTTTACAAATAGCAGATAAATTCAAGTGCCTTTTTCTCAATCTTTTTTTTTTCTTGACAGCTCTGCATTATCTAACACTCCTAATGGCTTTCTTCTTGAATGCCCTCCTCCCAGGAATTTTGCTTTCACGTTGTGCTGACCTTATCGCTTTCTCCTGAATCAAATGTTCCTTTTCGTTCCTCTAAATTGTCTCTTTTCCCCTTTTCTTCTTCAATCATTTGGGTTTATGCCAATTTTCATCGTATTTCCTCTTTCCTCTCAAGACAGTTTTTCTCAATATCTCATCCAGTCTTACATTTATCTCATTTATATAATTTGTCCTTTTGTTGTATCAGCACTTTTTCTTGGTGCAGTTTTCCAAATTTGATTGCAAAGTCCACCATCCTTTAAAACCTGTACATGCATAAAACTCAAATGTGTCATATTTCCTGGTTTAAAAAAAGAGAAGAAAAAAGCTGATCACATAAAAACATTGAAATGTCTATGGTTCAAAAATATCATAATCAAATGAGAAATTAACATAAAACATTTTTATTATTAAAAATGACCAGAAAAAGAATTCATTCTTAAGAAGCCCTTATAAACATATTTTTAAACCAACAACCCAGTAAAAACAGTGGACATGAGCTTACAATTTATAAAAGAAAAATATAAATGCCATTAAACAAATAAACATAATCAGCATTCATTTTCATTAGTAAAAGATGTGTAATTTAAATGTAATAAAAATATTTACTCCAAATAACCAAACAAGAATAAGATAATACTCAATGTGATCAAAAGTATGAAGGAACACTATTACTTAACATATATTTAAAATTAGTGTAGTGTTTTCCTAAAGAAAATAATTATGAAGAGACTTAAAAATTTTCATAATTATTGACTCAATTTTTTTATTTCTGGGTTTGTATGCTTAAGTATAATCATATCTATGCAGCAAGACTTAGACACAATGATTCCTATTTCAATAATAATGCATCAGTGTGAACCATCCCTCCAGAAACATTTGCCATGATTTTACCATGAATGCTAAGTGGCCAAGAATCACCCACCTCAACTGAAGTTGACAATTTCATTGTCTGTATGATACCCATATACATCAATATTAAAATATCATTGCATTGGTCCAATTAATTCCATAAGAGGCATAATCCTGGACTGCCCAGGGAGATGTATGGTAACCCAGCTAATCCAAAGCCCTATATTATGTGTGTGTTTGTACTCATTTCGGTGGATCCTCTACCTCTACTAATCCATGAGGTAACTGACCTTGGACAAAGATGCTGCACAATCATGACAGACATCACTAAGACTAACCAGATTGCCTAAAAATAAAGAAATACCAAGGTATGTAAATGCCTGATTATTCCAGACTATTTTGTTTTGATGCCATGATTTTGAAATATCAAATCTCGTGTAGAGTCTGTAGGAATCTATTCAGTGGGTTTCTTTCCTGTATGATTAGCATAAAGCCTGATTAGCAATGATTTACTTGTTGGTAGTCTTCAGCATACTTCATCCTGAATATGCCATGCTTTTCACCTACGCCTCTGAAGACATACTTTGTTATACACACACGTACACCTACATGAACAATATAAACTAAAGATTAAAATAGCACTGGTTTGAGCCCAATATAGTATTTTTCTAATTATAATCACTTCAATTTAAAAAAAGAATTGTGAATTCATGATTTGCATACCATGATTCATTCCTGAAAACTTTAATTGCTTAAAACTAATTTTTTGACTACCCAGTCCTACAAGAAAGGAGCTGTGCCTGCAACTGAACCTTCAAAATAAGATGAGGTCTCTGGAAATTCTCGCAGTCTGATCTGAGAGCTCGGCCTTTTTCCAAGTGGTCTGATATTGTGGTGTCAACACACAGGAAACTGACCTGGACAGGAAGCATCAATCAGACAGTCTCCTGCTGGGAAAAATTGTCTGCTCTCTCTCACATTCTCAAACTACCACTGGGTTTTAGTTTCTGGCCCACAATACTGTTTGCCTCTGGGTAGTGTAATATCCCATTGGCAAAAATTGCACTGGTAACTCTATTGATAGCAGTGGATGTGACTTTGACAGAGAAACTGCCCAGGATGTTCTGTTGTAGCAGGAGGAGCTACGTGGCATATGTCATTTGAAAAAAAGCACTGCTCGAACAACATATTTCATAACTGTTTTTCCCTTGGCAAGTCTAAAATAGATATGTGGGAAATAGCAGATGAATCATGGGCAGCTTGAAATTTAGTCATAAGCATAAATGTTCTAAGAGTGTACAACAGGACTTTGTGTCCATCAGTGAAGATAACAAGTCTGTCATTGGACAAATCCTAAGTGAAATAAGATATAAAAGAGAAATAAATTGAATTTACTGGACAACATTCTTCAGATCTGCTGGGACATATTTTCATTTTTCTGTGAGTGCTGGAATGGAATGGGACAAGGTAGGTGATAAAACTTTAGGCTGGACAGAACATAAGCATTGTATCCTAGCAAAGGTCAGCTCCCAAAGAGTGTGGAATGGACAACAAGGAGATGTGATAAATCATTAAGGTCTAAATGTAATGCAAAGTATTTACCTGCATTTTCTTAACAATAATTATTACTTTAGAACTTACTGGAAGCCACAGGCTGTTTTGCAAACCAATTATTTCAGGGAGCGCTTCATTTGCTTACATGAATGATACATTATGCAGGTAGAAATAGAAGGGCCTTCACTCTAAACCCGCGATTTCCACAAACCCTCCAAGCTTTGCTACCACAAAGTCATGGGATGCTCACTTCCTCGGCATTCACATTCTGCTTCGTCCTGTCCTTCAAGTGTCATCTCAGAGGCTGGCTCCTCATCAGAGCTCAGCTACCTTGTTCAACGCCTGCTAGTGACTCTGCCTCCTTGCCCCGTTGGCTGTTTGCTTATTATTCATACCACATACCACTCTTGGAAATTACCTTATTTATGGCTTTGATTTCTGCTTACTGCTTTTCTCTCCTATTTCTCTCAAGGAATGAAAGATCCAGGAGAGGCAGGATAGGGGCTCCCCTGTCAATCTCTGGCTAATCGTGGTGCCTGTCAAGGGTAGACACTTAATAAATATATTTTGATTTCACTGAATGAAGTCTTTATTTATCAGGTACCAATTTCCCTCCAGGGGAAAATAGCACATAACTTGGGCGCTCACAGAGCTGCCGTGATTGGGTTGACAAGAAAAGTCTTCCTGTCATGGTAGCTGTTCATTCAAATGTGACATGGAGAACACTGCTGTCGCTTTCTCTTCACACCAGCCTGTGTGCCCAGAAAAGCCACCAGCTGCTGGGGTGTCAGGGCTGTGGCTCTGCTCAGAAAATGTAATCAGAGTCTCCGAGGCTTGCATTTGCTGTCACCAAGTTGACTGCTTAACACTCCAATTCTTTGCAATGCATTCTTCGGGACTGGTCACTGATAACCAGTTCATACCATGTAGATATGTACGAGGGCCATTTTTCACTTGTTCTATGGTGCAATCACCCAATTTTGAGATGTGTGCGAGTATTTAAACTCGTCAAAAATGATTTTTGTCTTCAATAAATAGAAACATACGGGGAACATACAATACAATTGTTTCTCGGAGTTGCTAAGGTTCAAAATTCATGTCAGAGGAAAATAAAATTCCCCTTGCTTCTCATTCCCTACCTCATTGCGGCTTCGGCTGTTTTCTCATTGCAACGGGGGTTTTTTGCAGTTTTGTTTTTATTAAACACTGATTACGATCATGATTATTTGCCTAAATAGGATAAACATTTAAGATTTTTTAATGTATATTGTTCGTCTGTGTGACTGAAACTGAAGTTTAAATGTGAAAATCCAAGACCAATTTTGTTGTCAATAGCAAGAAGGACAAGAGCTATAAAATTTCACGCAGTGAATTTTTCACACCAGGGTGTTACAAATGTGTCTTTACTCCTTACAGCAACCATGCCAAGTAGAAACAATTTCCATTCTACATGTGAAAAACCAAATGATAGTACTGTGCCATGGCATTCCTTCTAAATTTGTTCTATTGTATATAGTTTCTCGAACTAAATATAAAATGAGAGTTGTGTGTTATCTACTGCTTTTGAAGGGAATGAGAAGATAAGCCCCCCGCCCCCGCAGTTTTACATGTACCACAGGGAACAGGAGCCTTCTGGAGGGTCATTGCCATGTGCAGATCTACATATTGTGGATGCTTAGAAAGTATTTGTGCCCAGGTAGTGAAATGACCCAAGTTAGAAGAAGATACAGTCTTCCCTCACCCTGGATGCTTTTAATGCAGGGAAAGGTGTCTAAACCACTCTGGTATACAGAATAGAATTATCTATTTGGCACTTAATAATTAATTTGTTTATCATTTTATTGGCTGTGTTATGTTTACTTACTGTGTTGTGACTTGCTAAATAATCAGTTGTGCTGTGTTGTGTAAGGTATACTGAGTGAAGAAAATAAATGCTTGCTTATGTAAAAATACAATTAAATAAAGAATCTGAGGTCTTTTTTCCAAGACCTATGTACCTAGTATTTGAATATTTTGAGTAAAGTGTTCTTTAGATATTGTTCTATTTTATAAAGAAAATTAAATTTGAATTTGGATAATGTAAATGTCCAAAGATTAATAGTATAAATATCACTGGGTATTTTTGACATGGATCATTTATTTGGAAATTTCTAAAATGAAGAAAAGAATGACTTTTCTTTTTAGCTGTGTACCTCAAACTTTAAAGATAAATAACGTATTTGATTCAGGGTAAATTGATTTATCTTCATCTATATTTATATCTTAAAAGAATTTTCAGGTAGGCAGATGTAGCAATCCTTTACAGAGACATTTGTAATGTCTTTTATTTTTACTTCCTCATTGATGTGCATGAAGATAGTTATATGTGATCCTTAAGATTTTATTTACTATTATGATGGAATTAAGTAGTTTTTGAGATATTTTTTCTTTTAAATGATAACCTAGTGGATTCATTTTACAATAAGGTATTTCCACTAAGCCTAGTTGGACTTTTAAAGACAAATTTCTGAGTCTCTCTTGAATTTTGAATAAATTTGGCTTTTTTGAACTCTCTAAATGTTTTACTTGGTTTTAAAATAACATTTTTCCTAAAAAATATTTTTCTATAAATGTTGATTTTTTTTCTAAAAATGTCTGCTTCACAGTCTTTTATAAAACGTTTTTATAAATTAGTTGAACTAAGGATATAAAATACAATTAAGAAAAATAAAGCCAACATGTGCTGAAGTCATAGCTTTGCAACTTAGTTTGAAAGGCATTCTTCACAGCATCTAAAACCCACTGACATTCATTCTTGTGCTTATTAACTCTAGCCTCCATCCTGTAGAATACAAGAAAATAAAAACAAATTTGTGTGTGTTTTGTTCCATGTTGCATTCAGCACATGGAAGCATTAGAACATCATAGATGCTCAGCAAATTGTCAAATAAATATTTGTTGACCAAAGTTAGAGACCTTGCTTTTCAAATTCTAAGAGTGAATAAGCTGCATTAGGGAGGTTGAAACTGATTTTGTTTTGAGATTGAAATTAATGCTACTTGAGTCCAGTTCTCAAGTAGCTTATTTAACTAATTTAATATTAATTGAGCTCAATTAATTTGTTTAACAATTTTCCAAGTGGGAACTCCGTGCAGAAAAATATGAGCAGAGGCATATTTTACTAATGACATATTTTACCCATGACTCAGGCATATTTTACCCATGCCCTCCAAAAAACACCAACACTGCTGGGCACAGTAGCTCACGCCTGTAATCCTAGCACTTTGGGATTCCAAGGTGGGCAGATTATGAAGTCAAGAGATTGAGACCATTCTGGCCAACATGGCGAAACCCTGTCTCTACTAAAATTACAAAACTTAGCATGGCCTGGTGGCATGCACCTGTAGTCCTAGCTACTCAGAAGGCTGAGGCAGGAGAATTGCTTGAACCCAGGAGGTGCAGGTTGCAGTGAGCTGAGATCACGCCATGCCATTGGACTGCAGAGCCTGGTGACAGAGTGAGACTCCATCTCAAAAATAAATGAATAAATGAATGAATAAATAAATAAATAAAAACACCAACGCTAACAAATATAAAACATGGAAGAAATGGAGGAAAAGGGTGGAAACATATCTTTGGTCAATTTGATCAAAGAAGAATGGGTTCATCTAGAAAACAAAAGTGGCGTGGTCCATTTTGCCTGTTTGATTAGATTGGATTTTCCAAATCTCCAAAAGGAAACATTCTTGCTGAAAAGAAGTGTTGAAGAAGAGTGTTTATCTGAATGACTTCTTTGTCACTCTTCTTATGCTTCAGTACTTGCAAAATCTGTATGAATAAGCTGTAAAATTTTATTTGAGCATAACTAAAGATTATTACTTGGTAGAAATATCTTCTGGCCACAGGAGGCCACTGTGGCTGCAATTATAAATCTCTGATACCAGCCTGCCATGTAGAATAGTATGACTAATTTTTAATATTAATACCATTTGTCTAACACTTAGCATGTTACATTATAGAATACCGATCTGCATGCCCATCACATCCTTTGTATTATAATTCCCTCAGGCCTCATTTGTTACATTCTCAGCAAAGATATACTTTATATTATAATTTTAATAATTATTATGACCCTATCTAATTTATCTAGGTTAACTCAGTATCATAGGTATCACCTAGATTCTTTTACACAGTAAAGAGGAAATAATATTTAATTGAATTAATTATATCACTTATCATAATAGAAAGGTTAGTAAATAGATTTTAAAAAAGGAGAAATATTAAATCTCCTTTGACATATTTGGGTAGACTCATAGGCTACTGTCGTACATAGCTTTCCCTCCTCCCCTCCCTCCTTCCCTCCTCCCCTCCCTCCCTTCCTTCCTTCCTTTGTTCGTTCTTTCCTTTCTCTCCCTCTCTCTCTCTCTCTCTCTCTCTCTCTCTCTCTCTTTCTCTCTGACCGAGCTTTGCTCTGTCACCCAGGCTGGAGTGCAGTGGCGTGATCTTGGCTCACTGCAACCTCCACCTCCCAGATTCAAGTGATTCTCCCACCACAGCCTGCTAAGCAGCTGGGAAGACAGGCTCACATCCCCACACCCAGTTAATTTTTGTATTTTTAGAAGAGTTGGGGTTTCATCATATTGGCCAGGCTGGTCTTGAACTCCTGACCTCGTAATCCACCCACGTCAGCCTCCCAAAGTGCTGGGATTACAGGCGTGAGCCACCATGCCAGGCAGATATCTTTCTACAGAATTAACTGCTTACAGAACTTCCTAAAATCGTTGTCAGTTTTAAAATAAAGAAGAGATACATTTTATTTATGTCTAAATCTTCATTGTGTGACACATAAGTATTTTCCTCTTACAGATTATTAAATTATTGGTTATTGTTTTAAAATGAATTTTTAATTGTTCATTTAACAGAACTTCAAGAGAAGTTTGTATATTACAATAAAAGAAAATTTCTCTAAAACAGGGTTCATGAGTAATTTAGTTTGCCCCCAATGTAATTGCTCTGTACTATTTTTATTTGTATTTTTTGAGCAGTCTAGAATTTTTACTTTACTCTCATCAAGATTCATGAACAGTAGAATTGTTGACTGATTTTATTGATTTTACAATATTTATTTATCTATGATCTTATGAGAAATAAATTTCAAAGTAAAGAAGAGGTCAGATGCATGTTTACAAAATGCAATTTGCAGTTTAAATCAGCTTAATTAAAATGTTTAACTACACAAGTTTAGATTATTTAAAAGTGTTCTGTGACAGCTGAATCAACAAAACAGAGGTTAAGGGACATTTAACATTGTTATCTTTACACTATAACTCTTCTGATTACTTTTCATTAGTTTAGTATAGCAGAACATTTAGAAATTATTTCAGTTTTGTATTCAGGAAAATGCCTTTCTACCTATGCGTGTCCTTCTTTGTTTTGTGAGTTCTCTTGCTGCCCAAGCTATTATAGATACAGTAATAAGCTGATGATGTTTTAAGCTAGCTACTCTCCTGTTACTACTGTGTTTTTGTATTCAATTAAAATGGTGCGTTTCTTTCTTTCTTTCTTTTAATTGTACTTTGGGCTCTGGGGTACATGTGCACCTCCTGCATCCTGCAGGATTGTTGCATAAGTACATACATACCATGGTGGCTTGTTGTCTCCAGCCCCCTCTCCCCGTCGCCTCCCCTCCACCCTCCCACCTAGCCCTGTGAGTGTTGTTCCCTTCCCTGTGCCCAAGTGTTCTCATTGCTCATCACCCACCTGTGAGTGAAAACATGTGTTGTTCGGTTTTCTGTTCTTGTGTCAGTTTGCTGAGAATAATGGTGTCTAGAGTCATCCATGTCTTTACAAAGGACACAAACTTATTGTTTTTTATGGCTGCATAGTATTCCATGGTGTATATGTGCCACATTTTCCTTGTCCAGTCTATCATTGATGGACATTTGGGTTGGTTTCAGGTCTTTGCTATCATAAACAGTGCCACAACGAACATACATGTGCATGTGTCTTTATAATAGAGTGATTTATAATCCTTTGGGTATGTACCCAGTAATGAGATTGCAGGGTGAAATGGAATTTCTATTTCTAGATCCTTGAGGAATCACTGCACTGTCTTCCACAATGGTTAAACTAGTTTGCACTCCCACCAACAGTGGAAAAGTGTTCCTTTTTCTCCACATCCTCTGCAGCATCTATTGTCTCCAGATTTTTTAATGATCCTCACTCTAACTGGTGTGAGATGGTATCTCAATGTGGTTTTGATTAGCATTTCTCTAATGACCAATGATGATGAGCATTTTTTCTCATATGTTTGTTGGTCAAATATATGTCTTCTTTTGAAAGTGCCTGTTCATATCCTTGGCCCACTTTTGAATGGGTTTGTTTGGTTGTTTGTTTCTTGTAAATCTGTTTTTGTTCTTTGTAGATTCTGGATATTAGCCCTTTGTCAGATGGGTAGATTGCAAAAATTTTTTCCCATTCTGTTGGTTGCCAGTTCACTCCAATGATAGTTTCTTTTGCTGTGCAGAAACTCTTAAGTTTGATTAGATCCCATTTGTCATTTTGGCTTTTGTTGCTGTTGCTTTTGGTGTTTTATTCATGAAGTCCTTGCCTGTGCCTATGTCCAGAACGGTACTGCCTAGATTTTCTTCTAGGGTTTTTTGGTGTTAGTTCTTATGTTTAAATCTTTAATCTATCTGGAGTTAATTTATGTATAAAGTGTAAGGAAGGGGTCCATTTTCAGCTTCCTGAATATGGCTAGCCAGTTTACCCAACACCATTTGTTAAACAGGGAATCATTTCCCCATTGCTTGTTTTTGTCAGGTTTGTCAAAGATCAGATGGTTGTAGATGTGTGGCATTGCTTCCAAGGCCTCTGCTCTGTTCCATTGATCTATATCTCTGTTTTGGTACCAGTACCATGCTGTTTTGATTACTGTAGTCTTATAGCATAGTTTGAAGTCAGGTAATGTGATGCCTCCAGCTTTGTACTTTTTGCTTAGGATTGTCTTGGCTATGCAGGCTCTCTTTTGGTTTCTTATGAAGTTTGAAGTGTTTTTTTCCAGTTCTTTGAAGAAGATCATTGAATCTATAAATTACTTTGGGTTGTATGGCCATTTTCACAATATTGATTCTTCCTAACCATGAGCATGGAATGTTTTTCTATCTGTTTGTGTCTTCTCTTATTTCCTTGATCAGTGGTTTGCAGTTCTCCTTGAAGAGATCTTTTAAATCCTTTGTTAGTTGTATTCCTAGGTATTTTATTCTCTTTGTAGCAATTGTAAATGGGAGTTCATTCATGATTTGGCTCTCTGTTTGTCTGTTGTTGGTGTATAGAAATGCTTGTAAGTAACAAATGTAGCAGTGTGTTGGGAAAACGTTGAGTAACACAGGGCTCTGGTCCTAGGAACAGTCATAGCACAGTGGAGGAGAAATCCTATAAACATAAACATGCAACAAAATGTGTTTAAAACTACATTAAAGGTATGCCCACAATGTTTTAACAACACAGATGCTGAATAAAGTAATTCTGCTTTGCAAAATTTGAGCAAGTCTTTGAAAAATAGGTTGATTTCTCTAGATGGAGAGAAAAATCACAAGAAGAAAAAAGGTGATAATGAAATATAAAAAATGATGAGTTCATGTCCTTTGTAGGGACATGGATGAATCTGGAAACCGTCATTCTCAGCAAACATACACAAGAACAGAAAATCAAACACTGCATGTTCTCACTCACAGGAGGGTGTTGAACAATGAGAACACATGGACACAGAGAGGGGAGCATCACACACTGGGATCTGTTGGGGGAGAGGGAGGGACAGCGGGGCGGGGGTTGGGGGGTTGGGGAGGGATAATATGGGGAGAAATGCCAGATATAGGTGACGGGGGGATGGAGGCAGCAAACCACATTGCCATATGTGCACCTATGCAACAATCCTGCATGATCTGCACATGTACCCCAGAACCTGTAGTACAATAAAAAAAAAGAAATATCAATGACAAAAGTAACAATAGCCATTGAATTTTTGAATACTTAGTATATACCAAGCTTTTTATGCTATTACGCAAAATTAGATAATGCAATTATCAAAGCAACTTTTCCATTTAACAAACAAGGAAACTGAGTTATAGAAACACTAAGTGAATTGTTTACATTTACATTCATTTGTTCATTTATCTTTTAATTTGTTCAAAATTTATGATAAGCACTGCACTAATTACCAGGGATGTGGGACCTGCCTGCAAGGAGCTTCCTGTCCTGTAGACCCAGCTATAAAACAGCAGAACCAGCAGTTTGGGGATTCTCTGGATACCAGTTTGTGCTCTTGATCTCCAAAGGCAAAGAGAGTTTGGAGTAACCCCAGTGGGCAAGTGTGGCTGAATCTGAATACAGGTCTGTAAGTAATAGTGGTTATAGTGTAACATTTGAAAGAGATGTCTGAGCTAAGTTTGTTTCTATCATATTAAGGAGTTTGGGCTTCACCTGCTAATCTGATACCATAAAAAAATCTAATGCAAGTGTGTGACATTATCTGATGGAGTCCTAAGAAGACAGTCATGGCCACATTGTGAAACAGTGATTAAATGGAGGAGAGCTGGGAGGCAAAGTTCACTGCATGAAAGCAGAAAATGAAAACATAATCACAGCGGGTTAAATTATTTATAAAACATACAAATACACCCATCAGTGGAGTTTGAAGTATTTATTTGATGTTTGTAATGAAAGCTTACTTGATTTATTTTTGACTTCAATTGAAAAATAATTTTAAATCACTAAATTTTTCCTGTGGCAGTCTTATATACTGAAAACAAACAAACAAGGTAAAACATAACCTTTTCAAAAACAAATACCTCATTTAAAAATCTTGAATCTGTCATTTATAATTTGTATGAATGATGTTAAAGGAGTTACCCTTCAGAGCTTCACATATTGATTAATTACACACACCTTACGTAAATATTGAAAATGCTTAACAAAGAGTAAGCTCTATGATCATTTTTATCATTATTTTTTTCAACTATGAAAAATACTACTTATAACTCTTGATTGTTTTTCATTTATAATATTAATTAAAAAATAGATTCTAAATTAGAAATGGATTGAGATGATAGGATGATTAAAAAAAAAAAGCAAATTGCCTAAACTGGAGGTAAGTCTAATTTTAATTCAAAAAAGCATATTTTAGTACTGTCAAAATCAATCAGATGGTGATACTAAATTTCCTTTAAATTGCATATGTCAGTATTTGTAAGCTACTCAGATTGCATCCCTATTACGTTGTGTAAGGCCTAAATTTGTGCATGTTTGAACTGTATTTCCTGAGTGAATTTCGGATGAGTATTTGCAGCTCTACTGCTAGTGAGGTGTTTTGAGAGAATTTGGTATAAGACAGGAGTGTCAAGCTTTATGAGGGTTGGGTTTTGGCAAACAAGAGTTTTGAGATTCTAATTCCATGACTTCTTGTATCCCCAGATCTGTCTGAGTCAGATGGGGTGTGCCACTGTCATTTTTCATTCCCTATTTCCTTTAGAAACTCTGATGTGTGAGAGATAGTCACCCCATGTTTTCCAAGCACCCAATTCCAAAAAGTGTTTTGTGGATTTGGAATAGATATTAAAATGAATAATTATATTTAATCAAGATTAAGAAAAATAGGAAAAGTTTTTTTTAATACACAATAGACTTTTTCATTTAATAACTATAGAGCACCTATATAATCAGGTTTCAATGTTGTAATTTGCAACCCTAAGAAAGTCAAATTGGGACCGTATAATTTGAACTGATAGTAGGCATCAAAACCAAATGTTAAATTCTTTTCCACTTGTCATCTTTCCAGAGCTTAACTGCCATAAATAGCACCTAAGTTGATCTATTCCCATAAGAAAGCAAGTATAGATTGCTTTAGAACTTTCCAGTTGCTAGGTAACAAAAATGCCCATTAAAAAAGAATGGAGCAGTCTCTTTACTAAAAAAGTTTGCAAAGCATCTAATCTCCTTGTTAGTATGTTTGTGTCACCGAGGTCCTCCACAGGAAAATGTATTCCACCGATTTTCTTAGAGAGAGAGACAAGCATCCTGTTATTAGACAGGTAACAATTTTTCTTAGTTACCATAAAGATTTAAGTTTTAAGGCAGAAACAATTTAATAATGGCTCTTACACTTCTGTGCTTGAGAATTCAATAAGGCCTATTTTCACACAGCATGCATGTATGGCTTGTGTTAATTTCAGAATAAGAATGGATCCATTATTATGTGTTTGAGTAAAGCAGGGGAAAAATTGTAGTGCAAGAATGTTGGTGTCCTTCAGTTCCACAGGAAGGAAAACAGCACAGAATTCAACAGATATTAAAATGATTGCAGAGGAAGAAAGAGTTAGTACCTATGAAAGAACATTAGACTACAAATTATGAGGTTTTGTGTTATAATCATATCTGTCAACAAGCTATGTGTCCTTGTATAAGTTAGTTAAATAACTTGGATCTCAATTTTCTTTCCAAATACAGAAAGTCCCTTTCTCTCTCCCACTCTCTCTCTCCATCTCTCTCTCTCTCTCTCTTTCTGTCTCTGTGTGTGTGTGTGTGTGTGTGTTGTACAGGGTGGGTGTGTGTGTGTGTGTGTGTGTGTTGGAGCAGTAGATATCACCAATTTAATCATCTCTTCTTTCCATAATCATTCATTGACAGTTTAACACTGTGCTAGGGAGATTAAACAAATTTCTAATTTTAGAAAATTCTCAGTGTAATGGAAAAGTCAGACAAATAATGTATTGAAAGACCATTATAATGCTAAAAAATAAGGACAGGACGAATCACAATATTTCACTTGGGTTTTCATGCATAAATCCTTTCTATGACCCACTTTAGGTTTCTGTCCATCTTTATACCCCAGTGCTGCTACCTAGACCTCAAATGGTGATTCACTTTGTGGTATAAAAAGTGATATCTTGCTAGTATATAGTCTTCCAGGGGATTGATAGTTTTATAGGTATAAAATCTTAAGAGTTTAAAGCCATGATAATAGAATTCATACATTTTCAGCTAGTGCAGTTAGTCAGATACTTCCACTATATCTAAAATTATATAATGTAAGATTTTGTTTTCTTTTTTTAAGCAATAACAACTTAGGTGCTAATTTTATAACTTCCACTTTGGTATCTTTTGGTTAACAGACAAGCAGGTTGGTTTAAATAGATTTCCAGTATCTCTGTCTTCCAAAATAAAAAATTGTGGTATCAGAAATATTTAGAGATCTTTTCAATTGTTTATTTGAAATACTAAGAATAACGAAAGCATCTATGCAATTCTTTTTACGTTATCTGTTCTGTTCTTTAAATAAGGTTACAGCCAGCTTTTATATAATCCTATGTAAAAAGAAGTCAAGTTACTAGAGAAATATTGACATCTAGGCTTTCAGACAGCCCAAACATTGTATTTGCAAATAATAAGATTTTTTTGAGGGGCCTTCAATTTAAAATAATTAGCAATAAATCCAGTCAATATAAATCATGAATTCAAAATTAAAGTTAGAGTTCTTCTTGCCCTACCCAGCATGTCTGAAATGTTTTCATAAAACAATTGTGATCTGCCTTCTTCCTCTTTCTACCTAGAAGTCACTAGGCCATTGCTTTTTAATGTTTCTTTAAATTAATGAACTGCCTTTTTCATCCTCTTTGTTTTCTTTATCTTAATTCCTTTACTCTTAAAAAGGATACTAATACTATAGATCAGTTTTGCAGTTTTAGTTCCTGGGACATGCATTTACATTTTTGATTGTGCTTGTGTGCTTGTTCAATGTTCTCTCTGGTTTTATAAAGCAAACCAAAGTAGAACAATTATCCTGCACTTCAAATTCTGCTCCTTGCTAGTGTAGCTGAAACATTTAAGCACTTATATATTTTTTCTAATCAATTACAAAAATGCTTTTCATGATTCTTAAGTGAAGACCAATGGACTTTTTAAAATTTGCTAGATTTTTTGAGCTCTAGATGTAAATACAGTAGTTGGTTGGGAAGTCGTCACTTCTTCGTGACTGGAACAGCCTAGTTTAGTAAGGCAAATGGGGTCATTTTGTTTGGTCTACAAGGCATATTTAATAAGGTCAAGGTCATAGATTCAATTCCACTTCAATTAGCTTTCTCCCTTTTCATTGCCATGGGCTGAATTTCTAAGTGCAGACATCCATCCAACAAGTAAATCCATGCACAGGCCAAAGGGGAAATAATGAGAATATGGGGATGAATCCATAAAACTTGTCACAACTTAAAAATAAAAACAGCTTATAAGCCAGCAGCTAGGAAATGATTGAATAGTGACACACTGGCTGATTCCTAATGCCAAGAGGATATTTGAGGATGATGCGTAAGTGCCTCAAAAATCAAACATTTGTCTGTAAACGTAGAAGACCGTAGGGGACAAAAAAATGTGTGGACCAGGTCCCCCTTCATTGAAGGACTGTTGTCCAAGATGCTTCAAGTGCTGTTGACAGGACCCTTCGGCTCTCAGCCCTTTCAGAGACTTTCCTTTGAGGGAGCAGCCCAAATCTATTACCTAATTACTGTAGGAGAAGGAGTATAAAGGCCAGGCCATCTCGGTCCAACGCTGGACAATTCAGATGAGCCATTCTTGCTCTTGAGTTTCCTGAGGGGTCAGCTGGGACCGTGGTTGGTCCTGAATGACAGCTCAGCTTCTCTCTCTGTCAATCTTTTCCTTCCCATCCTTCCCACACATATGGATCCCAAGGACCCTGGGATCCTGAGTACTGAACTCCAGTGCAGAGTCTGCCTCCTCAGAAACCTGACTGTTGCAGACACTTTTTCAGTTTCTATTTAAAGTCAGAACTGGCTCCATAATGTGCAGGTTCCAGTGCAAAATGATCACACAGGGGATCTCTTTAAAACTTCTAAGATTCTAGATAGTGATGCAGAACATTAAACCAAGTGTGGAGTCTTCTACAGGCAGGAGCAATGCAGTGACACTGATTACACGCCCACCAAGGCAACCTACCCTATTTAGGTAGATATCACTGTTGTCACCAATAATTCAGAGACCACATAATCATATTTCTGATGATTTACCATAGGAGATAATACAAAGACATAAGAAAGTGTAAAGAATGTGACAGTTTTAAAGCCATGCAAATAAATTCCTGGTAATAAAATTTGGCCGTAGGCATTATATTAAACACATTGACAAGAAACATCGTTTTGTAAATTACTTTATGAAATAGAACAGCAATATCTGAAGTTATAAATATAAGAAACAGAACAACTAAAAATTTCAAACTTTGAACACTTGTAGCACAAAAGACAGTGAGATTACTTAAAATTTTAGAAAGGCTCTGATCTTATGTGAGCTAATGTCAGGATCACTAACATGTGTAAGCATAATCCGAAAGGTTTTAGGATCGTGCCTGCACGTATTTTGATCACTCTCTCTTAATCTATTCTCTTGTTTTCAATACGGTGGCCTCGATCAAAGTATCCTTCCCTCAGTCTCATGGGCCAGTTGATTGTTACAAATAATTGCTGGGATTTGGTTAAGCACAACCGACTGTTGCAATCAAGAGGCCAGTATTCAAAGAAGTGGACACTATTCAAAGCAAGCAGACCTCCCTGTTCTAAGAGTATTTGAGCAAGGCAGAGTCTTATTAGGGTCTTCCAAGTGGTAAAATTTTCTTACATTAATAATAATTATTATTATGATATCACTAACAAAATGGCAATGCAATTATGAAGCTCTAATATAGATATAAAATGCTTTCAGACACATTTCCTTTTTCAGGAAACTCCTTGAATAACGTATGTTCTGTACTGTGTGCTATACTACATTTGCTGGGAAAAGCAAACAGTCAAAATAGCACCCTGAATATATTTATTTATCCATTCTGCTATTGGTTGGCATTTGGGTACATTTTAGTTTGTGTCTGTTAGTGATGCAATGCATATTCCTCCATGTGGATATTCAATGGATATGCAATAGATACTCAATATTTTTGAATATTCTGCATTTTTACACATGGCATACCACACGACAGTAAAAATAAATCAACTCCAACTGCCTGTCACAATATGGATATCTCACAAAAATAATGTTGAGTGGAAAAGCCAACATAAAATGGTACACACTGCATGAGTTCATTTACATAAAGTTCAAACACAGGCAAACAAACCTGCGGCATTAGAAGCCAAACTACTGAAGTGAGGTGAAATCCTTGCCTTCAGATTGGATCACATGATAAGAGAGGCTGAGCAGAGGGTTGGATGAAAGGCACAATTCAGTTTCAAGACTTTCTGTTTGAGCTAGTGGTCATCAAATCAGAGAGTTGCCCATGTGTTGATTTGTCTTCCTTTTGGCTACTTCTGGGTCATGAACTGGACTTCTTTTTTACATATCAAGGATCAGTGACTATTTTTCGATGAGCATATGGCTAAGGGAATACTTTTCATTGATGTCACCAAAAGAACTTCAAACTAATTTGACTCTTACTTGAAATTCCACTATTACCAATATTATGAAGAGTTGAATTTTTTTATGACATTGTCTCCTGCTTACTAAAAAAGGTAATACTCCCAGGGAAAGTAACAAATTGCAAATTCTTTTCTTTAAGACAGAGATCATTTCATATTCTTTGTAAATCCAATGCCTTGTACCAGTATTTGACAAAAAATAAAAATGAAAAGTCATTATATGCTGACATGAAAGAATCCCAGATTCTTCCTCAGGGATATTTTCTGTTGTGGAGAAAACAGAGTTGCTCTCAGTGGACTACAAGGCTGGGAAGTGATGGTCAGCTGGGAAGTTGTGAAAAATGACTGGAAATGATCACTGAAGATATGAAAATAAATTGTGCTTTCTGCACAACTTTGCCAAGGAGTAGCCTCAATTATAGTACATCCAAAATTGTATAAGAAAATCTTCAGTGTTTAGTCTAACAGACAAGAGCCTATATATATATATATATATATATATATATATATATATATATATATACACACACACACACACACACATATATACACACACATATACATATATATAAAATACCATATATATAGTACTCTCTCTCTCTCTCTCTATATATATATATATATATATATATAGTATTACTTTCAGACTCATGTTCTTATATATTCATTCATGCATTCATTCATTCATGTAACAAATAGTTGCTACGGTGTGTCAAGCATTGTGTTGGTGCAACTGCTACAAGAATGAGCAGAAACAAAATCATAGTTTATGCACTCCTAGAACTTAAAATCTAGGAATAGAGATACAATTTTAAAAATTGCACCAATGAGATAAAACCATAAGAGTGGTAAATGATAAGAAGAAACAAGGAGGGTCCCAATTTGGAGATATGGGGAGGAGGACAGGGAGAAAGACTCGACTGTTTGCCCCCCTCGACTGTCTTCCACAGCCTGAGTTACTCTCAGTTTTAACTGGACAGAGGTGTGAAACTTAGCGTTAAATACACAAAGTACTTATGACTCAGCCGGCTGTTATTTTTCAGATTCTCAATATGCCTGTCACTCCCTATGACATTCAGACTCCTGGCTGTTATTTTCTAGAAGATTTTGAGGTAATCTCTCTATATGAGTTAGAAGATATGCTTCCCAAATCATCGTGTCCTTAACAAAGGGAGGTAAAAATCTATCACATGGTAAGACTTTATGGAGAGAGACTCACCGAAGCACCTTCACTTTCTTGTAATGATTCTAAAGCTCAGAAAGCAATTTTGTGTTTTCTTTACTTTTCCTAAAACTTTTATTTTTTCAGAAGCTGCTTCCAACTATCATTTGCCCCATACATTGGCATAACAGGATTTAATAGCAGCATCTTTTAGCATTTGACAACTTTTAACAACATTTTATTAAAGTATTCTTCTTCCCATATTTAAATACTATGTAATGTAAAAAGAAATTGCAAGGTGCATTGAGCACTAATTGTCAGACCAATTCTTCAATACAGATATATATATATATATTCTTCAATACAGATATATATATATATAATATATATACACACACACACATATATATATATATACATATATATAATTATGTAAGGAAATATAAGCTATCTCTCCAAAATTAAGCATTTTTAATGATAATATGATGTGCCAAAGACAGGAATAAACACGATAACTAAGATGATAGGTTTTTGGTTTTCTTTTTCAGATTGCCTCTCTGTCACCCAGCATGGAGTGCAGTGGCACTATCTTGGCTCACTCAGTTCAAGTGATTGAACTGCCTTCTCAGTTCAAGTGATTATTGTGCCTCAGCCTCCGTAGTAGCTGAGATTACAGGCAGGTGCCACCATGCCTGGCTAATTTTTGTATTTCTAGTAGAGATTTCACCATATTGGCCAAGCTGGTCTCAAACTCCTGAGCTCAAGTGATCCGCCCACCATGGCCTCTCAAAGTGCTAGGTTTACAGGAGGATAGTTTGAGTTAGGCTAATTGCAATAGTAAGTGAAACATCTCAAAGAAGAGGGAGAAAACTTGAGGTTTTACAAAGAAAGGGAGTGAAGTGGGAGGGCGGAGATGGGTCTTACTCTGGAGTATGCAAAGGCAGGATGGTTCTTTGTGGTTAGCCATTTTCCTGAATTAAAAGGAAAAGGGCAGGGGGGGGGGTGGATTTCTTAACCCTTGTTACTTTTTCAAAGTGCTGGACTTAGATAAATTCAGCATTGTCAGTCCTGCTGCGTGTCCATTGTGAGCCACTGAACAATACTGAGCATGACTTCCTGAGTGAGATGAAGAGGACTTAAGAAATAATCATTGAAAGGCTGTGGTTGAGGATGTTTCTAAACAATTCAACTGGTTTGCAGAAACATCTGGTGAAGGTCCCAAGTGTTATAAGCTCCCAGAGATCAAGTTATTTATATAAAAGAGAGATTCCTGAAATAAAAAGCAGAAGTATTTTTAAAGACTATACTAAAGACCCAGGAGTTAAATTCTGAGAGCAATCAGTCCAGAGGATTCCAGAAGATTGGTGTAAGAAAGTCCTTTGTTATGCAGCAGCACTTCTTGAGTTTCTTGAAACTCTCAAGCTGGGATGCTGATGCCCTCGGTAATGATGTTCACAATCCAGCTCACCTCTCATATGAGGGCGTGCATGTCCTAAGCATTTCTTCAAACTACATTATTAGTTTATAGACAAGCAGCTTGTCTAGAGTGAACTCAGGCCAGTGGTGGTCTGCAGCTGTGATGAGGTCTCTGAGGTTTATACAAAATCATCAGGCTCCAGCTCTTAGGGCTTAGGCAACCAAGACACCCAGTAGGGATCTGGGCAGGTCAGTTTTAGACCTCCATGACTTCAAATCAAGTAAAAATGAGAAAAACTGGAAAAGGTAATTTGGAAGATTGTGACCCAATATTAAAGAAAATCGAGAAAAAGGGAGAATTTTGTAAGGACTGTCAGTTTGGGCAAGGTAACATGATCCAACCCGATTTGCAGTTAAGTACCAACTCTGTTTTTTCCAAAGTGATGGTAGCAGTCAATTCAATGTTTACCAAGTAAAATGGTTTGGATTTGTGCCCCCACCCGAATCTCATGTCGAATTCTAATCCTTAATGTTGAAAGAGAGAACTTGTGGGAGGTGATTGGATGATGGGGGTGGATTTCCCCCATGATGTTCTCATGATAGTGATTGAGTTCTCATTAAATTTGATTGTTTCAAAGTGTGTAGCACCTCCCCCTTCACTCTCTTCTTCCTGCTCCTGTCATGTAAGACATGCCTCCTTCCCCTTCAACTTCTGTCATGATTGTAAGTTTCCTGAGGCTTCCCCAGCCATGCCTGTACAGCCTGTGGACCTGTGAGTCTATTCAAACTATTTTCTTTACAAATTACCCACTGACAGATAGTTCTTTATGTCAATGCAAAAACAGACTAATGCACCAGACAAAATAGAGTGTACATAGCTGTATGTTTAATTTACAAAGAAGTACAACATAGCTCAAAGGCAATGAGCAGGGATGGAATCTGATAACATAGAAGGGTGTGCTACACGTGATACACGGTTTTCCGTTGAGACATGCCATTTTTCACTACTGCATTTTGATCAAAAGTAACCTCAAAGAAAGTGCATTCTTAATCACAAAATAAGTCTGGTCTCTTTAGATTTGGCCTGATTATGTACACAGATATAGCAAGAATGGTAATTTACCACAGAGGCTTTCTTATGTTTGCTTTGCTGGAAATTTTTATAAGGAATCTCAGATCAGATATTTGGGAGGTCTAAGAATTCAAGGCAAGAATTCAGCACTAGAAATTTGAGGAAATTTCTCTCCAGTTTTCAAAACATCCTGATTTGTGGACCTGCCAGTAAGTCATTTTTCTTATTCACTCATAAGGCTGAGAGTCTTGTAAACCAAGTTCCAGGCCCAATTTCTAAGAGGACATTGTAAGCATTGATCCCATAAAGTCAACCTTAGCTTAAAGTGTCTAGTTGCATCTGATTAAACGAGCATCATTCTCAAATATGACATTCCAAGCAAGATCCTGGTTGCATAAGCAATGTTTCTAATTGTGTTCTTTTGACAAGGACATGCAAATAACTATGTTATATAATGTGAATGTATGCATAGAACTGTATTGCTATGAAAATAAGAACATTCAAGAGGTTCACAATTCTGAAAGAGTTGGGAAAAAAGAAAAATATTTCATTTAGAAATGTTTCATTTCAGTTTACAAAAGCAAACTCCACTGCATTGTTTTTAGTTATCGATAACTTGAAGAGAAAAGGCTTCCTTATGTATCTATAAAAATAGAAAATCAAAACACCAATAATACCACAAAGAAAACCCACAGCCATCTTTTTTCAGTACCTACAGTCCAATGCAATTAATGTGTTTTCAACTCAATCTTGAGTTGACAATCTCATGAATATGAATCCGTTGGTTTCTCAGCTGTTTTCTCAACTGAAAAACTGTTTTTCCATCAGTTTTGGAAATCCTGGCTCATTCCACTAGTAGGTTCTCAAAATGCCTAAATGATACCATCAGAAACCTATGCCCAAACATATTTGTCATAGTCCTATTTTATAGGGCTCTGAAACAGTCTCTTTTTTTGAGGATGGAAAATTCTGAGCTCTAGTAGATGATCAGAGCTTTCAAGAAAGCTTCAGGGTTAAACAAACAATATCTGTAAATGACCAAAGACTTAAAATGGCTGTTTTTAATTTCCTACTCATAAGGCTCAAAAGTACAAGTTCTGATGAGATTTACTTAAAAAATAATTCAATAGGCAAAGACATTTTGTTATTTTTGTTGCTTATAACATAAGGTAATAAGGTCAATCCAAAAAGGTTTTAGACAGAATATTTATAAACCTAACAATTAATTATTGTCTAAAAGAGGAGATATTCTATGTAATCTTTACACAGAAAGTTTAAATGTTACACATACTAATCTTGATACGTAATATGACACAAATATATGAAGCTTTTAGTTCTATCAAGAATATCAAGTAAAAATACATATGGAAGCCTAGACAAGATTCTCAACACCTGAGAATTAGTAAAATGTCATAAATAAGTGATGTAATTTATTATTCCAAACCACTGTTCTAGAAGATATTAGATTCAAATTAAAGAGGTAAAACTGTGACCAAATCAATACTTAAATGCCCAGAATTATGAATGATAACGCTGCAGTGTTGTTGTCTAACTCAGGCAAGGCAGCAACAGATTCTAACAAATAGAAACATATTCTGAAACGAAAGGACACTGACAAATCTCTATCTAATTCCAATGCAGCATACAGTTTCTGAGATATTTATGTGAATAATACTTTACCTATACCAACTTTACTGAGGAAAAGCTCAACATCTCTTCTAACTTTCTAGTACTTCCATGCACTAATCAATAGTAAAGTATCAAATAGATTTGATTATTTATAGCATTTTTCTTTTTATAATGTGAAAAAATAAATCCTTTATGTCTGGGGCCATCTAGGTAGTTTTTAAGACATATTTTCTAGGGAAAATAATAATCCAATTTTGGGAAGGCAAAATATCAAAAGTTGTGGGGAGATGTGAACACTTGGACAAGTTCATATTGACACAATGACAGAGGCAGGAGGCAGAGAAATTCTAGGCAGATGAAGGGGGTCCCTGGCAAAACCCCACCTTCAAGCAAAAAATTATGAAACCTGTGGCCCAAAGTGAGAACTTCCATCCCTGTTTCTCTGCTCAAATGTTGCCTTTTCCTATATTACCCATGGCCCACTCCACCCCCGATCCTGTGCCTATAAAAACCCCAGACTCATCAGAGAGAAAGAGAGAAGCAGCTGGACATCAGAAAGAAGAAAATTGATTTCAGAGGGAAGATTGATGGCTTGATTTTGAACAAGAGTCCTGCTAAAGATGGCCAGACTTGAGGGGAAGATTACCTGCCCATCCCATCTCCTTTCCAGCTCCCTTCCCTGCTGAGAGTCACTTTTTCATAGTTCAGTAAAACCCTCTGCATTCACCATCTTTCAATTCGTTATTGCGGCCTCATTTTTCCTGGATGCCAGACAAGAGCTCAGGAGCCACAAGTGCAGTTACTCAAAAAACGGCTGTCACACGGGTCCTTTACCCTCTTGGGTAGAAGGCAGCCACCCCACACAAGAAGGCAAAGGGCTTGCTGAGCTGTTAACACTTAAGCTGTCCATGATGGCAGAGCTGAAAGAGCATTGTAACACACCTTCTGTGGCTTCAGAGTTAAACATCCCGACCTGAACACTACTGTGGAGCCCACATGGAGTTTGCTCCTGCTGGTGCCCAAAAGCAGCCAGCTGGATCCTGTACTTGCTCACCTGTGTATTACCCTCACAGGGGTTGGGTGTGGTGAGCTGAGTAAATGAAGTTTGTTCCTGCCAATGCCTGAGTGCTTGCTTTGGTTCCTGTACTCATTTGCTCTCATGGTCCCTCCCATGAGGGGTCGACAGGGGTGAGCTGAGCAAAGAAATCACCCCTGTCACAAGTCCCACTAAGGGGTCAAGAAAATATACTGCTTCAATACATTACGAAGAAATAATGATTAGTTATCTACTTAACCTAGGGACAACAAACATATTTTAAAAGTTAAATAGGTGTTAAGATGATATAACAACCCTTAGCTCTTCTGCAATTGAAAAACCTTTGTTTTCATAAATAATAACGGGCAAAAACAATTGTACATATCATAGAACATAACTCTGATAAGATGGGATCTTTGCTATCCAGGTAGATTATACAGAAGGTACAGAGAAATCTTTTCTTTTTTTTAAGACTCATTTATTCAGCATCATGATCAGACTATTACATTTAGCAATCAACAGCATGGGTACAAAACATTATCTACATTAAAATCCTTTGTTGGAATGCTTCCACAGAACATAAAGTAAAACAAACTGTTATACAATTAATCACAAATACAGTCCTCTAATGTTGGGCCAAAAACATGAGTATTTGTCTAAATCATGTCATGTTTGTAGCAGCAAGGCCCTGCCACCACTGTGCTTGGCTGAGTTCACAAGTCTCTTGTGACCTGTAGCTTCCCTGTCACTTCTCTTGCTCTCCTATCCTGCTAAGCTTCGTTTTCTAATTTAAATCTTCTGCCACTGCCATAGCTACTGCTGCTACTGGAACCACCCTAGCCACCTTCGGGGGCAGAGCTTCTGCCTCCAAAGTTTCCTCCCTTCACTGGTCCAAAATTTGAAGACTTGTAATTGCCAGAATCATTGTAGCTTCCACCGCCTCTAACATTGCTTTCATCATTATCAAATCCATTATAGCCATCCCAGCTGCCACCTTATCCATCACCCCCATGGCTGCCACCAAAGACACTGAAGTTTCCTTTATGACCAAAGCTGTCATTCCCACCAAAACCTCCTCCATAACCACCACTATAGTTTCCAGAACCACGTCAGCCTCTTTGAATGGATGAAGCACTGGCCATCTCTTGCCTTGACAGGGCTTTCTTCACTTCACATCCATGGCCATTCATATTATGGTATTTCTGAATGACAGTCTCACCCACGGAGTCATCGTCGTCAAAGATGATGAAGGCAAAGCCCCTTTTCTTGCCACTGCCTCTGTCAATCATGATTTCAATCCCTTCAATTTGTCCACACTGTTCAAAATAATCTCTTAGGTGATGTTCTTCAGTGTCTTCTTTAATGCCACCAACAAATATCTTTTTCACGGTTAAGTGGGCACCTGGTCTTTGCGAATGTTTTCTTGAGACAGCTCTCTTTGGTTCCACAATCCTTCCATCTAACCTGTGTGGCTTTGCATTCATGGCTGCAGCTACCTCCTCTACAGGGGTTTATGTGACAAATCCAAAGCCCCTGGAGCGCTTGGTGTTTGGATGTCTCATGGCCACACAGTCCGTGATGATTCCCTGTTGCTCATGATGGCTCTTCAGGCTCTTGTCCGTTGTTTCAGAGCTCAGCCCTCCAATGAGGAGCTCCTGCAGCTACTTGGGCTCTTTAGGAGACTCCGACTTAGACATGACAGCAGGGAGAAGAGAGACTTTAAGAATGCTTCCTTGGCAGTGTCCACACGCAGAAAGGAGTAAGCTGGTGAATGGATCTCAAAAAAAAGGAAACTTTTGTAGCCTGTTTTTAAAAGACCAATAATAGAGGAAAATTTCAGTAGAACAGACATAAAACCAAAATCTGGTTTACAGCACTATAATATATGATACTCAAACTCCTCTTGAAAATCTTATAAATAAATCCATCAAACCTTAACCAGTTGAACCATAACAGCCAAAATTCCCTTTCTGATAACTTTCTACCACTTTTTGCATCCGTTTAAGTTTTTTCCTATAATGTTCTTTTTCTCATTCTGGAATAACCAGTCATTTTATTTTATAACAGAATTAATCTCTTTGTTCTTAACAAAAATTCATCCAGTATATTTTGCATACAAGGTTGCACCTCTTTTCCACTATCACTACTAACTGAGTCTCAGTCACATATATAGATTATATGTTTTCACAACATTGACTTGTACTTTGTAGCGAAAAATAGGAGGAAAATAATTGTGAACTGTCTGTACTACACCAGCATTTCACAGCATCCTTTAAGGTACAGCTCCTCAAAGTGGCAAGACAGGACAGGTTCATGAGCATTTGCAAATAAATATTACCTTTCTATACCATGTTAAAAATGCAAGGAAAAATGTCTACATACTTAAAACTATGTTTAGTAATTAATGATCTAATATTTTATCTTTCTTATAATTTTGATGTCTATTAAAATTCCATTAATTGACTCAACTTAGTACTATTCTAAGGTTTTAGAAATTATCTTGAAGCTGATATACTATAAAACATACTATTAAAATAAAGTTTGTCAGAATAATGATCCGATTTGCTTGTATAACATACACATTTACATTTTTTTCACAATTTTAACTATTTAGTAGAATTCATAGTAATTAATTCAGTCAGTAAACATGTATAAGTTTAGGAAGAGCATACCCAAGTAGAACAAGAATGTAAGCTTGTATTATACTTCACATTGGTAATTCAGAGAATACACAGATGTTTATACTGAGCCAACAATGTTATACTAATCTCTCTTGCCAAAGATTTACTTAAACATGTGAACTTGAATTTGTCAGGTGTATTAAGATGTATGAGTTTGTTTCTGTAAGAATGCCTTTTTAAAGTACATTGAAAATCGGCCGGGTGTGATGGGAAAGTACTTGAAGTTCAATTTTCTGAATTTCTGAGAAATTAGGAATATACTATTTAAATAAGCATTTATTTATTTCTAACCCAATCAGATTAGGACTGTGTTAAAAGGTTTAATAATTTAATTTGAAAATACCATTTAGAAATACATTGCATACATACCATAAGAGATAAAGGTCTTTCTGAATTTTAGAAATATAAACATACAGACACAAAACAGAAATTCAGCAGTGGATTAAACATAAACATAGAAACACAAAACTAATTGGTTATTATTTTCATAGAAGGTATGAATTTTTAATTGATTGGAACTCAAGACAGATGAAATCAATAAACAGAAAAGACTAGCAAATTAGATTGTCTGTCATTTTTTACTCCACAGAGAAAAGATCTCTATAAACCGTGAATCCATTTGTAGAGATTGCTACATGATCACACAATAATGGAAAAATGTTCCAGCATCCATACTCAAACAAATACTCAAAAAGAATCAAATTCATATCCTTTCCATGCTACCAGTGGGCAAGGGTCCAGAACAAAGACCAAGAATCAGACTCACCATTGGGTTCCCAGATTTCCAATGAGAACCAGAGCACAAAGAGCCCCCAAAGTCTCAAGACCTGGACAGAGCAAATGGGGACCCAAGCCATGACACTCAAACAGTGAAATAAAAAATGCACCAATTAAGGAAATGTTTCTGTTCAGGCAAAGGAGTAGATGATGATCCTTAATGAATAGAAATGCATTCATTCAGGAGTATCATCTCTACATATAGGGAGGAAAAATTGGCTTTGTAAAACAAGGGATTCCTGGAGGAAGGCTAAAAGCAGGTTTTATCTTGGTATGAAAGTGCAGGGTGGTCATATATTGTAAGTCACTTTATGGAATGTGAAACATTGATTGATTTCAAAAGGGTGGGGGGTTTCTTAACCTTGATTATTTTCCAGGAACCCAAGATTTGGGCAAAATTCAACGTTATCAGGAACATAGTAGTGTTTGAAACAAGAGGAAACTAAATATGTAATTCTCATAGAAAATTTCTGAAAGCTTTTTTACTGTTGAAACACTCCTCAGCAATTGCATAGCATTTCACAGGTTTAAATCAAATATTGGTTGGCTGCGTTTTTGTTATTTTCATCCCTTATTCCTTCCTGTCTCCATCATTAAGCACAATTATTGGCATAAAAGAGGTTTTTAATACCTATTTTTAGACTGCATTCTAGCCTGGGCAATAGAACAAGAATCCCGTTCTCTCTCCCTCTTTCTCTTCCTCTTTCTTTCTTACATTCTTTTATTTCTGTCTTTCACTCTTTCGTTCTTTCTTCTTTTCTCTCTTCTTCTTTCTTTCTTTCAAAAAAAAAAAAAGAAGGTTTTATAACATTCTTTGGGTATATACCTAGTAATGGGATTGCTAGGTATATACCCACATTCTATAATAGAATTCTATAAAAGAATAATGTACCTATTCTTTAATAGAATGTTTTTAACATTCTTTGGGTATATACCTAGTAATGATATTGCTGGGTCAAATGGTATTTCTAGATCTTTGAGGAACTGCCACACTGTCTTCCACAATGGTTGAACTAATTTACACTCCCACCAACGGTGTAAAAGGGTTCCTATTTCTTTACATTCTCTCCAGCATCTGTTGTCTCCTGATTTGTTAATGACCACCATTCCAGCTGGCATGAGATGGTATCTCAATGTGATTTTGATTTGCATTTCTCTAATGATCAGTGATGATGAGCTTTTTTTCTTATGTTTGTTGGTTGCATAAATGTCTTCTTTTGAGAAGTACCTGTTCATATCTGGGGTTCTATGTTTTTTTTGTTTGTTGAATTAAGTTTCTTATGGATTCTGGACATTAGACCTTTGTTGAATGCATAGTTTGCTAATATTTTCTCCTGTTCTATATGTTGCCTGTTTACTCTGTTGATAGTTTCTTTTGCTGTGCAGAAGTTCTTTATTGTAGGTCGTGCTTGTCAGTTTTTGTTTTTGATGTAAGTGCTTTTGGGGACTTAGTCACAAATTCTTTGCCAAGGCCAATTTAACATGGTATTACCTAGATGGTTTTTTTGGTAATTTTTATAGCTCGAGGTTTTGTATTAATTCTTTATCCATTCAGTTAATTTTTATATATGGTGAAACATAGAGGTCCAGTTCATTCTAAGGGATTCCACATTAGCTTAGTCAGCCATGTTGCAAAAACTGAAAATGACCTATTAATTTTCTATCTTTCCAGTAATCTACACATTTTCTGTTCCTCTGACAGCACTTTTTTTTTCTAATAGTTTATAAAATATTATTTCTTTTTGTTGATCTTCTCTTTTCTTATATTTTAAAGGAATTTGTGCTGAAGGAAGAAATTATCATATGCAATCTAATCTAAATATTGAGTTTATCATCTTGATCTGATGATTCATAATATTTATTATATTAATGTGCTCTGTTCCAGATCCTGGGTTGAGCCCTAAGAAAACATGATGAACCAGGTTATATGACTGTGAAGTCAGGATAAAAGAAAAGCAGAAGAACCACTTTCATCATAGCAGACATTGATGGAGAAGGACAATGAGGTAGAAGTGAGAGAATATTTCATTTTTCTTATATCTTATTGGAGGTATGTAAGGTCATTTAGTAATAGTAGTTAATAGTATAACTGACACTATGGCAACCAGAAGAAGGGCCAAATAGCAAACATTGATAATATCCCACAGATCTCACAGCTGTAAATAGCAGATATGTGAAGAATATTGAGTGCAAAGGAAAACATAAGGCCCTCACAGGAAATTTCAATGTAAAATTCCTTTGAGCATGGTTGTCCGCAGCCTTTTATTCCTGGTTTTCCAAATGTACATTTTAAGATTTTCATAAGGCCCACATGACACATTGGATAGCTTATTCTTTTAAGTAGTTATCCTTTTCCAACGTGTTTTCTTAAATTAAACTTTACCCACAAATCTGTCTTCTACCATGGAAAAATCAACAATAAATATGCTCTTCCAATAAAAAAATGAAATCTATAAAAATGACAGATAATTTGGCAGCAAGCATCACTAGCCCAAAGGATTGTTATACTTTGTAAATTGTTTTCAATTATTACTGAAAACCGTTCATGCTTGCAATTTGACTTTTTTAAGCCTGACCTAATGTTTTCTCATTTTTGGCCTGCAGGACTATGCTAATATATAAGTTTTGAAAAATATATAGGAAATTTAATTTATTGTAAGCAGCAACCTCAGGGCCCTTTGAATCTCTCCTATCTCAAACTAGTATTAATAATTTGTGACACTTGACAATTGCCAAATCTCCGTGGACTACTTATGAACATATTTACCTGGAATTTTTAATCTATTTAAGAATGAACTATTTCTTAACTTTAATTTGTTAATTTTTTACATATTGTAGTTATCAAGTTCCATCTTTTGTAAACTCTGCTTCCTTTTTGCTCTCTTCTTTTATGTTAGTTTAGACAATTCATTGTTGGATATTCACCTTCTCCCTTCTTATCCAGAACAAGAGCAGCTTAACTTGATGTTTTCTATTGTATTAGTCCATTTTCAGGCTGCTGATAAAGACATAGCTGAGACTGCACAATTTACAAAAGAAAGAGAGGTTTAATGTACTTACAGTTTCACGTAGCTGAGGAGGCCTCACAATTATGGCAGAAGGCAAGGAGGAGCAAGTCACGTCTTATGTGACTTGCAGCAGGCAAAGAGAGAGAGAGAGAGAGCTTGTGCAGGGAAACTTTCCCTTATAGTACCATCAGATCTCATGAGACTTATTCACTATCATGAGAACAGCATGGGAAATACCTGCTCCCATGATTAATTACCTCCTATTGAATTGCTCCCACAGTATGTGGGAATTCAAGATGACAGTTGGGAGGGGACACAGCAAAACCATATCACCTAGCAAGCCAAAAATTAAGTGTCAAGTATAACTTACATGAAACACAAGTTAAAGTGTAAAGCATAGCTACTAATTAAAAATAACGTCATAAGACAACTTATATTTTGCTCTCATTCAGCTGATTATAATTGTTAAGTTTGGTAGATTATGAATCTACCAAATAGAACCTTATGAATAAGCTCTATTTCCTTACACAAGGTGCTTTATAGAATCCATCCATTTAGTTATTAAAACATAACTAAAATATGACTATATACCTATATAGGTTCCAGTCCTGTGATTCTTATCTAATTAAGAATTATTTGATACATGCCATATGTTTATTTCTTCTGCATATAACACTTTTTGAATCACTGTGAATGATGGAACTATTTTGTACTTGTATTTGCCCCAGAAGTGAAAAGAAAGAGTTGAGAAAATATAATAAAATAAAAAATGTTTCAAAATATTATTTGATGAGGAAAATAGATGACAAATATTCTTTGTTTAAACAATGGAGTTGAAAGCATTATAAAAACATCAGGAAAGATTACAGTAAAAATAGTTTGAATTGAGTGTGTGTATACATTTACCCACTCATTCATCAATTAAACAAATGTTTATTGAACTCTGTGACATATGATGAAACCTCAGAAATTAATCAGACCTAATCCTTTTTCTCAAGAAACTTAGTAGAATGTTATGTTGAATAGAGAATCATGAACAAAGAAAAACACAACTCTTTTATAAGTGCTATCATGCATTTGTATAAAAACAGTGGTCATAAAGAAAAACTGTAGTTCAATATATTTGGAACATGGAGTAGGTAGAATTATTTGATTTTAAATAACAGCAGTCATCCTTAGCTAGTCTATGTCAAAGGTTGAGAGGTGTCTCCCAGTGTCCATGAATGAAAATGCAGTTTGAATGCTGGAAGGAATGAGAACCTGAAGCTAAAAAAACATGGTGTCAGGACTTTCTCTAGTTTTTGTACCAGTTTCTGTATGCATACATGAAATACTTAGTATTAAAAAGAAGTAATGGTGAAGGTGAAAACCATTAGAGTGGTAGTATTGGAATGAGAGGATAAAAAGTATTCATATTCAATTCTGTGTTTCTGGTTTGTAGAGTTTTCTTATGCACCCACATAGAAATTATACAACGTAGGCAAGGCTACATGTAAATATAATGAGCTCATTCTGGTATGTGGATATGGGGAAATGAAGCTCAGCAAATAGGATGCTTATAAGTGGATTGGTTGAACAGTATTTCAGACGAGATGGTATGATTTTTTTTGTTTGTTTTGGGAATAGAAATGAGAGACATTGTGTACAAGTATAGAGGTAAGAATGATAACAACATTCTTCCATGGCAGTGGATAAAGCAGCCTAAATAATAACAAAGGAGGAGATCGATGTGAGGTGACTTAAACAAATAAAACAATGATTTGTATTCTTTTCATGTACATAAAGTTCATGTATGTGAATTTTATATTCCCAGCCAAACTGGTAACCATGTTTTTATTATATGACATGTTGCTAGAATTGGTGTAAGTAGTCAGTAAATATTTGTTGAATATATGCATGAAATAACACGTCAAGATGAAAGGGTAACAATATGTTAAGAAAAATGTTGCATTTGAAAGAAAGTTGCTTTATCCCAATGACTTTGTCTGTGTTTATCATTTCAATGGATAACAGAGTTGATAAGAGGCACTGTGTTAACACTATATTGCTTATGGTGTTAGAAAAATTTAGTCCATAATTCCTGAGCAAAAGCTTTGTGTAATCAGAGAACCGATTACCTAATAGTGATATTTGCTTTTTATAGTTCAACATTTTGAACTATACAAATACCTTTCACATTTAAAATTAAAACAGGGAAAATTACTGTGTTATTACAAATCTGAAACTCTCTTAGCCTTTAACCCACTGAAATGACAGATTTTGTAACTTGATGTTTGCCCTTGTAAGTTTTCATAAAAACACAATTACATTGAACAGTGGCTGAGTATGCTCAGTTTTAGCATTTAGTATTTTCAATCCTGACCATATTTTCAATGCCTGTGATGGAATAATTTTTAATGCACAATGGAGAAAGGGGTTATTTCCCAGAAATTAGTCCAGGTGACATTTTTGGGCTTTGCCTGACAGACTACGTTGTTCATGAAATGAAAGATTCAATATGGTAAAAAATTCTCTCAGAATTGATCTATAAATTTAATGCAATCTCATTCAAAATTTTAGCAGTCTTTTGGTGAAAACTAACATATAACTTCTAAAATTTATATGGAAATATAAAGAGCTAAGGATAGTATGTTCTTAAAGGAGAACAAAATTAGAGATGCATGCTACAGGGTAGCAAGTTTCATTGAAAAACCACATTATTTAAAAATATTTTGATGTTTCCATAAGGATGGTCAGATTGTCCAGTAGAATGAAATATATTCTAATGATAAACTTACACATTTATGAACATTAGATTTATGATAAGTATGGTACTGCAAGCAGTGGATCAAGTAAATTCTTAAAAAAAAAAAAAAAGCCTGGATAAACTGGACATCTAAAAGAAAAAAGTATTATATTACCCATTTTTTATACTATATACAAAATTTAATTTCAAGAGAATTATACATCTAAATATAAAAAAGGAATAATAATGCACCTAGAATACAACATATACAAAAATCCTCTTGATTTGGGGATGTCTGAAAACTTCTTAAACATACAAAGTATAAAACATACCAAAGTCATGACTGAGTAACTGAACTACATTAAAGTTAGGAAAATCTGTTCATAAAGAGCCACCATTAAACCAGTGAAAAGTCAAGGTATGTAATGAGAGAAGATATTTGAGAAACATACAATCCACAATAATCTGTTTTTCCAGATCAATGTGTAAAAAGTTCAACACCCCTAGTAGAAAAACAGAAAAAATATTTGAAGAGACACTTTAAAAAAACAACAAAATGGCCAACAAACATGAGAGCATTCTCAGCTCCGATAGTTATCAGGAAATAATAATTAAAATTCAATGAAATATACCCATGATAATCACTAAAATTAAAAAATACTGACAATGTATTTTTAAAAACAAATTTAAAATACAGACAAAAACCTTAGTAAATATGTCAAGCAACTAAAACTTTCTTGTACTGCTGTTGGGGGTATAAGTTAGTATAACTACTTTGGAAAACTTTTTGTCAAATCTATTAATTTGAGCATATAACATAAGCTATGATTCAACAATTTCATTCTTTACTCAAAAGAATGAGTGCATGTGTGGGTCAAATGACATATACTAGAATATTTACAGCAGCATATTCATAATATACTGGCATGAATATGCAAATTGTATATTTATATAAGGGAATGCTACTCAACAATGAAATTGAATAGGCTAACTGCTATGTAGATCAATTAGGATGAAACTCACACATACAATATGAGAAAGAGAAGTAATAAAAATACATGTTGTTATATTCCATTGATGTAAAGTTCAGAACTAATTTTTGGTGTCAGATGTCAGAATACAGTTGAAGAATGGAAAGGGTTATATGGTTATTAGTAACTGGGAAGGGATGTGAGGTTTATAAGGTGAAGATAAGGTTCATTTAAAAATTTTATTTGCAATTAGATGGATGTGTTCATTCTGTGATCCTGATAACTCTAACTCATCAAGCTTTCTGACATTTAAGGAAATTGATTGAATGTTTAAGAGTAATTTGACTAGCAGACCACACAGATTGTTTTACTTCTGGCTTACAAAACTTTTTGTATCTCAGTGCTTATTAATAAATGGCCCCATACTGACAATTATACTACGAAGGAAGGCATTTATTTTTTAAAAGTAAAATAAACCATGCTTTACATTTTTTGCCTAGTAAAATTACTATCATCCTCCTCATCATTTTTATGGGTTTAAAGCAGAAAAAACTTACAGCAATGAATTTCAGAAAGGTTTTTTTTTGAGACAGAGTCTTGCTGTGTCACCAGGCTGAAGCACAGTGGTGCAATTTCAGCTCACTGCAACCTCCACCTACTGGGTTCAAATGATTCTTCCACCTCAACCTCCTGAGTAGCTGGGACTACAGGCACGTGCCACCATGCCTGGCTAATTTTTGTATTTTTAGTAGAGATGGGTTTTCAGCATGTTGGCCAGGATGGTCTTGATCTCTTGGTCTCATGATCTGCCCACCTCGGCCTCCCAAAGTGCTGGGATTTGAGCAGAAAGGTTTTCTAAAACCTTATTGAATCAACTCTGACTAGAGAATAAACTAAATGGATGGACTTTTGATTGGCTCCTATTTCTGGAAGCCTTCTGATGAGTAATTATCAAATATCATTTTAGTAAGTGTTGTCACAATTTTATGGCTTAAAAAATGCTTTAAGGTCTGTCACCCATGGAACATGATTTTCTTACTTTCATTAATTTTTTTTTTTATGTTTTCACACAGTGCAGACATTTTTACTGAAAGAAAAAGAGGAGCAAGAATTAGGTTAAAGAAAACAACACTTTGTGGTGACAATTTTAAATTATATTTCAAAAAATAAAAAAAAAGTCTGTTCAAGCTGCTATAATAAAGTACCATAAACTTTGTAGATCATAAACAACATAAATTTATTTTTCACAGTTCTAGGGAATGGAAAGTCCAAGATCAAAGCATAGGCAGATTCATTATCTTGAGGGCATGTTTTCTGGTTTACCAATTGCAGCTTCTCATTGTATCCTCACATGGTGGAAGGGGCTATGGATGTCTCTAGGGTTTCTTTTATAAAGACATTAATATAATTTTATTAAGACCTCTTAATGACCCCACCTCCTCACACTGTCACCTTGGGGGTTAGGATTTCAAACTATGAATTTTAGGGGGATATAATCATTCAGTCCATTGCAAATTTACACTAAAATGATATCGTTAATTGGTAATATTAAGTGTGATTTAATTTTTTAAGTTTTGCCTATAGTATATTTTCTAATCATAAGGGGCATATAACATTAGGTATATAATTATAAATCATAAAAATTATAACAATTAATATAAATATGATGTGGTTTGGCTGTGTTCCCACCCAAATTTCATCTTGAATCGTAGCTTCTACAATTCCCATGTGTTGTGGGACAGACCTTGTGGGAGGTAATTGAATGATGGGGGCAGGTATCTCCCATGTTGTTCTCATGCTAGTGATTAAGTTTCATGAGATCTGATGGTTTTATAAGGGGAAGGTTTTCTACACAAGCTCTCTCTGCCTACTGCCATCGTTATAAGATGTGACTTGCTCCTTCTTGCCTTCTGCCATTATTGTGAAACTGTGAGTCCGTTAAATCTCTTTCCTGTATAAATTTACTGGTCTTGGATATGTCTTTATTAGCAGCATGAAAGCAGACTAAGAAAGCATGTAATTGTTTACTAGCATTTGTTTCAATATTGAAAAAAGTTATCAGTACTCAAGAAGAAACCTTATATTTCAGTGTAATTACCAGTGTGATGATTCCCAATGCTTTTTACCTTTTTAACCTATATAAATCATATTCTTTTTGTAGAACTTATCTGAATAAAGTGGATCAAGAAAAAGAAGTCTGAGAGTTTATACAAGCAGCCCTTGCATACTTGCAAATAGTGGTCTTGATATGGTTTGGCTGTTTCTCCACCCAAATCTCAACTTGAATTACCTCTCCCAGAATTCCCACGTTGTGGGAGGGACCCAGGGGGCAGTAATTGAATCATGGGGGCCAGTCTTTCCTGTGCTATTCTCCTGATAGTGAATAAGTCTGACGAGATCTGATGGGTTTATGGGGTTTGCACTTGTGCTTCTTCCTCATTTTCTTTTGCTGCTGCCATGCAAGAATTTCCTTTTGCCTTCTGCCATGATTTTGAGGCCTCCCAAGCCATGTGGATCTGTAAGTCCATTAAACCTCTTTTTCTTCCCAGTCTTGGGTATGTCTTTATCAGCAGTGTGAAAATGGAATAATATAGTAAATTTGTACTGGGATTGGGGCGTTGCTGAGAAGATACCTAAAAATGTGGAAGGGACTTTAGAACTGGGTAACATGCAGAGATTGGAACAGTTTGAAGGGATCAGAAGAAGAGAGAAAATATGACAAAGTTTGGAACTTCCTAGAAACTTGTTGAATGGCTTTGCCCAAAATGCTGACAGTTATATGAACAGTAACGTCCAGGCTGAGGTGATCTCACATGGAGATGAGGAATTTGCTGGGAACTGGAGTAAAGGTGACTCTTGTTACATTTTAACAAAGAGTGGTGGCATTTTGCCCCTGCTCTAGGGATTTGTGGAACTTTGAACTTGAGAAAGATGATTTAGGGTATTTGGTGGAGGAAATTTCTAAGCAGCAAAGCATTCAAGATGTGGCTTGGGTACTGTACTTAAAGCTTGGCATTCAGTTTTATGAGGGAAGCAGAATATCAAAGTTTGGAAATTTTGCAGCATGACAATGTGATAGAAAAGAAAAATCAATTTTCTGGGGAGTAATTCAAGCTGGCTGCAAAAATTTGCATAAGTAGCAAGGAGCCTAATGTTAATCCCCGAGGACATCAGGGAAATGTCTCCAGGCCATGTCAGAGAGTTTCACAGAAGCCCTTCTCTTTACAGGCCAGGAGGCCCAGGAGGAAAAAGTGGTTTCGTGGGCCAGGCCCAGGGTCACTGTGCTGTGTTCAGCCTAGAGACTTTGGTGCCTTGTGTTCCACCCACTACAGCCATGGCTGAAAGGGGCCAACATACAGCTTGGGCTGTGGCTTCAGAGGGTGGAAGGCCCAAGCCTTGGCAGCTTCCACTTAGTGTTGAGCTTGTGGGTGCACAGAAGTCAAGAATTGAGGTTTGGGAACCTCCGCCTAGATTTAGAAGATGTATGGAAATGCCTGGATGCCCAAGCAAAAGTTTGCTGCAGAGGTGGGTCCCTCATGGAGAACCTCTACTAGGGCAGTGCAGAAGGGAAATGTGGGGTTAAAGCCCCTACATGGAGTCCCTACTAGGGCACTGCCTAGTGGAGCTGTGAGAAGAGGGCCACCCTCCTTCAGATCCCAGAATGGTGGATCCATTGAAAGCTTGCACTGTGCACCTGGAAAAGCTGCAGACACTCAATGCCAGCCTGTAGAAAGAGCTGGGAGGGATGCTGTACCCTGCAAAGTCACAGGGGTGGAGCTGCCCAAGACCATTGGAATCCACCTCTTGTATCAGTGTGACCTGGAGTCAAAGGAGACATTTGAAAGCTTTAAAATTTGACTGCCCTGTTTTATTTTGGATTAGTGTAAGCCCCGTAACCCCTTTGTTTTGGCTAAATTCTCCTATTTGGAATGGCTGTATTTACCCAATACTGTACCTCCATTGTATCTAGGATGTAACTAGGTTGCTTTTGATTTTACAGGCTCATAGGCCAGAGGGACTTGCCTTGTCTCAGGTGAGACTTTGGACTGTAGACTTTTGGGTTAATGCTGAAATAAGTTAAGACTTTGGGGGACTGTTGGAAAGACATAATTGGTTTTAAAATGTGAGGACATGAGATTTGGGAGGGGCCAGGGGTGGAATGACATGGTTTGGCTGTGTCCCCACCCAAATCTCAATTTGAATTGTATCTCCTAGAATTCTCACGTGTTATGGGAGTGACCTAGGTGAGGTAATTGAATCGTGAGGCCTAGTCTTTCCCATGCTATTCTTGTGATAGTGAATAAGTCTCTCAAGATCTGATGGGTTTGTCAGGGGTTTCCACTTGTGCTTCTTCCTTATTTTCTCTTTCACCTCATGCCATGAACTGAGGCATCCCCAGCCATGTAGAACTGTAAGTTTAATTAAACCTCTTTTCTTCCCAGTGTTGGGTATGTCTTTATCAGCAGCATAAATACAGACTAATACAGGGCTCTAGAAAACTTACTTGCATATTGTGCACCTGTCTTTCTGTCTTTTCCAGTAAGCATCCTGACATGCCAGTAAGTTGAACACTAGTCACTTTTATATGCTGTTTTGCTATTCTAAAGTGGGGGAAATTTGAAAAGATAATAGCATGTAAAATAAATAATAAATCAAGTTTTCTACAGGCATATATTTACCTGTCATAATGCCCTATTTTCTGAAAAGATGGGAAAGCCTTTGGCAAATTAGTTCACTAAGTAATTTTCAAAAACAATTTAATGAGTTAATTAAGTTTATATTTTCCTTCATAGTGAGAAACATTAAACTTTGTAACTTTCTATTATTAATCTATCAATAGTAGATAAACCACTTTATTATTTTACTGAAAGTTATGACTAAAATTCCCCCAAAATAATCTGGAAATATGACCTGATAAAATAATATACATCAGAGCAATATCATATCATAGCTATCAAGATTTTATGCAAAACCTCCAAAGTAGTAAAAGAGTGAATTTACTTAGTGCTTATTATAGGAGATAAATGATGACCTCATTATCTATAGAACTTTATATTTCCACAGAAAATATAAAATAGTTTAATATTGAAAGAATGTTTTACTAATATTTATGCTCATTACTTATTTTTTTTAATTTCAACTTTTATTGTAGATATAGGGGTATAATATTGATAGATTGGGAAAAAAATCACTGTGGCTTTGTATTACTCCCTTTTCACACTGGTATGAAAAAACACCCGAGACTGGGTAGTTTATAAAGGGAAGAGATTTAATTGGATCACAGTTCCACATTTCTGGGAAGGCCTCAGGAAACATACAATCATGGTGGAAAGCACAGGAGAAGCAGGAACGTTTTCACAGGGCGAAAGGAAGGAGAAGTGCAAGAAGTAGAAATATCAGATTCTTATAAAACCATGAGATCTTATGAGACTCACTCACTGTGATGAGAACAACATGGGGGAAACTACCCCTATGATCCAATTACCTCCACCCTTGGTCCTGCCCTTGATACTTGGGGACTATAGGGCTTATGGGGATTACAATTCAAGATGAGATTTTGTGTGGAAACCCAGCCAAACTATATCAGGTTTTATGTTTGAAGTGCATAATTCCATGTAACCCATCCATCTCCGAAGATATTTAACAAATGTTGTAAGAAATATGAAATATAAAAGCATTGACATTAAGAGAGATAATTAAGCCTTTTAATTTATATCAGTTACTGAAAATTATACATTGACATAATTTGTTGAAACATAATAATTTTAAAACCTTTACCAAATGTTTGGTTAATTATTTTAATTGTTACATGTTATGCCATTTTTTTTTGTTTGCTTGAGACTCTTTCTACATTGCATAAAACTTATAACGTTTGGAAATCACCATTGTACTTAATCAATTTGCCTGTAAACTAATGAAAGTGAGTTTGCGGAAACATCAAGTTTTAGTATGAACTCTGACAATCCAGCAACTTACCAAATATCTAGTTTATTCTGTTGTATATTTGAAAGATCAGTTGACTTGCAATTCTAAGACTTAATTTTAGTCCTGGTGCAGTCACTTAACTGGTTGTCCTTTGGAGGGTTTAATGCATGGAAGCATCAAGGTAGATGTTTATCTGTGAGCCTCCTACCCTAGACTGGGAGGAGAATTATTAAACACTGTGAGTATAATTATTGATCTTGAAAAATGCCTATCTATCCTTTACTTTTTAAAAAACATGATAAGTTTTTCTAGACAATATGAAGAAATTTTACAAAAAGAGTCTAAAGAAATTAAAAGAAGCTTCATGTTGCTACAAAGGACATTAACTCATTCTTTGGTAATGGCTGCATAGTATTCCATGGGCATATGTGCCACATTTCCTTAATCCAGTCTGTCAGTGATGGGCATCTGGGTTGGTTCTAAGTCTTTACTAGTGTAAATAGTACTGCAATTAACTTATGCGTGCATGTATCTTTATAACAAAATCATTTATAATCCTTTGGGTATGTACCCAGTAATGGGACTGCTGGGTCAAACGGTATTTCTAGTTCTAGATCCTTGAGGAATCACCACACTGTCTTCCACAATGATTGAATTAATTTACACTCTCACCAACAGTGTAAAAGCCTTCTTATTTCTTCACATTCTCTCCAGCCTCTGTTGTTTCCTAACTTTTTAATAATCACCATTCTAACCGGAGTGAGATGGTATCTCATTGTGGTTATTGATCTTTTTTCATATGTTTGTTGGCTGCATAAATGTCTTCTTTTGAGAAGTGTTTGTTTATATCCTTTGCACACTTTTTGATGAGATTATTTGTTTTTTTTTTTTGTAAATTTGTTTAAGTTATTTGTAGATTCTGGATATTAGACCTCTATCAGATGTGTAGCTTGAAAAAATATTTTCCCATTCTGCAGGTTGCCTGTTCATTCTGATGATAGTTTCTTTTGGTGTGCAGAAGTTCTTTAGTTTGATTAGATCCCATTTGTCAAATTTGGCTTTTGTTGCTATTGCTTTTTGGTATTTTAGTCATGAAGTCTTTGCCCATGTTTATGTCCTGCATGGTATTGCCTAGGTTTCCTTCTAGGGTTTTTATGGTTTTAGGTTTTACATTTAAGTCTTTTATATATCTTGAGTTAGCTTTTGTATAAGGTGCAAGGAAGGGGTCCAGTTTCAGTTTTCTGCATATGTCTAGCCAGTTTGTCCAGCACCATAGATTAAATAGAGATTACTTTCCCCATTGCTTGTTTTCATCAGGTTTGCCGAAGATCAGATGATTGTACATGTGTGATGTTATTTCTGAGGTCTGTGTTCTGTTCTATTTGTCTATATGTCTGTTTTGGTACCAGTATCATGCTATTTTTTTACTGTTGCCTTGTAGTATAGTTTGAAGTCAGGTAGCGTGATGCCTCCAGCTTTGTTCTTTTTGCTTAGGATTGTCTTGGATATATGGGCTCTTTTTCAGTTCTATATGAAATTTAAAGTAGTTTTTCTCTAATGCCATGAAGAAAGTCAATGGTAGCTTGATGGGAATAGCATTGAATCTATAAATTACTTTGGGCAATATGGACATTTTTGTGATATTGATTCTTCCTATCCATGGGCTTGGAATGTTTTTCTATTTGTCTGTGTCCTCTCTTATTTCCATGAGCAATGATTTGTAGTTCTCCTTGAAGAGGTCCTTTGTGTCCCTTGTAATTTGTATTCCTAGGTATTTTGTTCTATTTTAGCAATTGTGAATTGGAGTCTACTCATGATTTGGCTCCCTGCTTGTGTATTGTTGGTATATAGAAATGTTTGTGGGTTTTGTGCACTGATTTTGTATCCTGAGACTTTGCTGAAGTTGTTTATCAGGTTTAGGGGTTTAGGGGCTGACACGATGAATCCCTAGTCTTTTTTAAATAGTGGAAAGGAAACAGAGTGAGCCAAGAACAATAATTTTATAAAAATATTTTATTCTACTAGAGGTCTATTTTTTGAAGCTATATACATGTCTTATATAAACTCTTCTTTTTCAGTTACTCCTTGTCATGCCTTCTTGTTTATTTCCTTAGAGCTCTAGTCACATTCCACAATTACTGTATATGATTAGTCATTTACTGTCTCCCTCTTAGTAGTGTGTACACCATGAGGATAGAAACTCTGTTGGTGTTGACATCACTTTATCCCCAGAAATATTACATATGTGTTGAATTAATAACTTAAATAATATATACTTGACATTGTAGAAAATATTATTTCATAGATGATGACTAGAATATTGAGTGGCAGTCTACAGTCAAGAGTCAAGGTGTTCTTTAGAAAATGAATATCCACATTTGTCAGGCAATATATTGAACTAATCAAAGCATTAAAGTAAAATATGAAGCCAAGAGAAGAACACAATCCTGACTTATACTGGACAACCATATGCTATATAGCATAAGATTCTGTTGAAAAATAGGGATGAAAAAATTATAGAAAAAATTTTGTAATTATCAGGGAGAAACTAAAGACTATGAACAAGACAATAATTATGTATGTTTATATGTCATATATGTGGCATAGATACGTACTTACAATACCTATGTCATAGATATATTTGTATCTCATTGCATAGATTGTACATGATGGAATAAGATTGATTTTAAAATAACAAAATTTAAGTTTTTATGAGTATACTTGAGACTTCTGCAGCATCGTTTATGGATTGAATATGTAAAATGAAAATAAATTGGCAGTAGAGGTTAAACATAATTTATGTGTGCAACAATTCAAGATTTTGCTGGGAGGAGTAAGGGAAGGGGCTGACAGCCTACAGGCAAGTTTACATTTAGAAGAAAGAAGTAATAAAGTTGTGGAAATAAATAGGCTACAGATATTCTAGACACTTAGAGAATATGGATAATTACAACCGCAAAACAAAACAGTGACTAAAAAGTACCAAGTATCTGGACATCTAATAGTAATCTTTAACCAAAATCGATTTTATAAATTAGAGAAACAAGCAAGGGTTATTGTTAATCTGGACTTATTTCTGGAATTAAAGGAGAAATGGCTAATGATGTGAAAATAATAGGAAGTTTGAGAGAAAATAAACATAGAATGTTGATGATTGTGACCATAAAGTTAATTGAGTAATTAACACAGTCAGATATAGGTACATGTATCTAATTGTACCTATCACATAGGTACTATATTTTCATTCCTATTTACATGTTAGGAAATAAGATTTTTTTTTTAATATGAGAAAAGTTATATTTTTTTCTCATGACAAAACACTCTAAACTATGCTGTGGTCCAAGATGGGAAAGTCTTAAAATAAAGTTTTATAAAACACAGATGAGGAGAAAAATCCAACAATTAAAAAAAATTGCCCCAGTGAGAAAATTGCTGATAATCTAAGATTTAAAATTAAGAAATGGAAGTCACATCAGTAAAGAGCATCACCAATGTTAGAGGCTAACATTCAATGTTTGAGGCTAAAATTCATTAGTTCAATGGTGAAAATATTTTGTAACATGGGGAAAAAAACTAATCAAACAAAAGATGATTTATAGTATATGAAAGAAGTAAATAAAATAGAAGGGACAAACTCAATGTTTTATAAAGTTGGTGAAAGTAGAGAAGGGAAAAAGGAATACTGTACAAGCAGTATTTGCTTCTGTCTTCCCCATATAATATAATTAGCTTCAAATTGGAAGGAATAGAACAGATAGTACAAATATTTTAGAATGATTAGAACATGAGATACCATATAAACAGTGAGATAGTGCACCTTTGTAAATGACTTCAAAACACTTGCATTCAGATAATTTAAGTTAGTTACAGAGGAGTATCAAGAAAATATATTCATCAGATTTGAACACAAGCATTTTTAGTAAATTTGAGGAATCCATTGGTTATAAAACATCTGTCAGATATCTAAACACTAGCACATGTTGTCCCAGATTTTCAGACACAGAAGAGGGAGATTTCATATACTACTTTTAAATACATTTAAAGTATACTTAGGCAAATTCCAGAAAAAGATTTTTGTACAGATGGATTATGAACTTTAAATAAAGATGCATTTTCTAGGAATGAGGATGAATTGACTTAGAATGCCATGAAAAATTAAAATAATTTGTTTTGTAAAAGTAGTTTCCAGATTGGCAGATCAGATGAACAACATGTATGTAAATTTTGTCTGACATTTGATAAAGTCATTTTATCAAGTCATGAAAAGTAATCATTCACATAGTAACAAAGATTGGAGAGTCATGATAGATTAGTATTGGGGGAATGGTAAAAGAATATGTGAAAAACCTGCTCAATAACTTGGACAAAATTGAAAAACAGATTTTTCAAATTTTCTACTGGCATATCTTGTAACGTGAAAAAAAAACTAAGATGTCAAATCAAGATGAAAAACATCTTGACAATCTCTAATTATAGACAAGTTTAAGATACATCTAACTACAGAAAGTCTAATAAATTACAGAAAGTCTAAGATACACTCTAATAAAAATAAATATAAAATCCTGATATTAGAATAATATGTGATTGTGCAGTTGCAATTACTGAATGTTGGAATCCTTAATTAAAAGCAATTAATGTAAAAAGCTCCTATGAATTTGGAAGGACCTTAAGCTCATTGTAAACCAACCTGGATTTGGTATGTAAAGGCTCAGTAAAGGTTTATAGTGTTAGCAGTATGATAGTTATCACAATGTGGAAAATTGGATTAGGGCTTTCTTTAGGACTTTGTGCTACATTATAAGATACAATTAGAAAATTGAAATGATAAAAGAAATGATCAGAGTGATGAAAAGTTGTGAAACCACATCATAAATGGAAGGCTTGACGGAAGTTGTGAGGAAAGAAAAACTTGAAGACATGTGGTTTATATTTTCTAAGGGTTATAACAGGAATAGAAAAGAAGGAAGGAAAAGAGAGGGATTAAAGGAAGGAGAGAAGGACAAGGGGAGAGGAATAAGTGAAAGGATATTATTAAAAATGACAGCAAACCACCATGGCATGCGTGTACCTATGCAACAATCCTGCAAGATCTGCCCATGTACCTCAGAAGTTAAAGTACAATAAACAAAAAAAAAAGAAGGTTAAAGAAGAGAACCTAACATTTTAATGCCTATTTTTCCCTAGGAACTCTGTTAGATGCTGAAAAAAATATTTGATTCATTTATTTGTAGAGGAAACAGTACATTTGCATTTTGAAAGAAATATGGAGTAGATATATTATTTAGGGTGCAGAACAAAATATAATGCACAGAAGTTCAAGGGAGAGTAATTTTGGATACATTATGAAATAGAATTTCATAAATTATAGCTTTCCAGCAACAACAGATGGGCTGCCTTAAAAGCGGTGTTATTCCCATTACTTCAAGTATCACAGCAAATTTGAAGTTTTAATGGTTATTTCTTATGGGTGTTCTGAAAGCAATCCCCACATTTGGAAGTTCAATAATGAAATAATTACCAATAACATTTCTAATACCAAAACATGTCATTTCTTTATGTTAATTACCAGGAAAGAGTTGAAAAACAAATATAGTTTTCAAGAGTTAACTTTTGATTGTATTTGTTATTGGGAAGAGAAGTCATGAGTAATGGAGGGAGATAGTACAGGGAGATAAAAACATTCTTTAAGTTATTACTTTACATTTATTTCCTTCTTTTTATGCTTCAAGGTTTAAAAGTTATGCTTTGGGAGTTTAAATGCTCTTTTTAAAAAATAATAATATATATTTATTTAGCATTTCTGTGTGCCAGGCATTATTCTGAACACTTTAACTATATTAACTCATTTAATTATCAGAATAACTCTGTGGCTCATATAGCATTATGATTATTTTCTTATGAATAAAACAAGGCATAAAGTTAAGTAACTTCCTAAGATCTTACAACTAGTAAATATTTAGGTGGAGTTAATGATTAGTAAAGTATCCAAAACACTGATAAAAACAAAATAGAATTTGAAATGCAAGACCAAAGACAAACTGACAATATCAGGTCGATATATTGTGAGAACAATGTGAAAATATAAGGCATTACTTACACAGAGTAACATATGTGATATTTCAAATGCTTTCTATGTCAAAGATGTGAGCAATGAGACGATTTTCTTTTACCAAATTACAATCTTACAATGAATGCCCTGCCAACAGCATGGGAGCATATCCTCTGAACAGATCTAACAACTATATGCAACTAAAAATGCTAATAAACTTTTTTATTTTATAATCATTTTATATGAATCCAAAAACTTTCAAAAAAGCAGGCAATAATAAGATGCAGATAAAGGTAAATGGAATATAAAAGCTGATTTTTATTCCATTAAGAACATTTACCAAATAGATTTAAATCAAGCTTTAATTTTGAAGCATTTTAGAATTCAGGGATTAGAAAGTCAAGCTCAGGGCCCACTAAATTTGCAGTGTCTAGTAGACAATCACCGCCATTAAAATGATACATCTAAGTGCTACACATAGTCTAAATGTAAATTTTACCCTTAAAGAAAATTTCTTGTCTCAAACTCTGGCACTGAGTGTAGGAGGAAAAAAAAAAAGACCTCTGAGAATTCATAACTACAAGCTGCTTCTCACATATATTGCTACCAAAATTCACACTACATAGGTGGTGTGAAAGAAAAAATTATACTGATGCTTGTTAAAATGGCATGGTGGGCTTTATTCAGGGCTATCATTATTATGGAAACGACTGAAATGGGGCTTTGCAGTAGGGCAGAAAGATTGGTCTCAACTGTCAGTACAACAAAAGAAAGTGAGAATTAATAGCCAAGGAGCAGAGTGTGCAGATGTGGGCAGGAGGGAGTTGTCAGTAAATGAAAAATTACTAAGTGGAAACATCAGGGTAAGGTCGGGGGGGCGGGGTGGATTTTGTTAAACCTATCTAGCATGATACTTGCTTAAGGCAAGCCAGGGTGATCAGACCTTGGAGATGGTGGGGGTACGAGGAATTTGGTCACATATTGAGAGTGATCAGATGTCAAGGATAAGGGATTCTGGCAGAATTCTTATTAAAATTGGACTCTTAAGGACGGGGTCTAGTCTGTAAAAGAGTTCAGAGGATTATGATTATTTTCTTCAAGGAGAGAATTTTTGTCAGTGGTTATGGACTGTAGGTTGCCCAATACCATTGTAGGAGTTTGAGAAAGAGAAGAGAGAGAAAATGAAATAGAGGCAATATTTGAGAAGCCAACAGCTAAGAATATTTTTGAATCAAGAAGCCTAATTATAAAGATGGCAAAATAAAAATAAAGTCATTAAAAATAAAACTGCCAAATTTCTAATGCAAAGATAAGGTATAAAATGTAGCTATAGATGAAGAATGAATTCATTTTAAAACATCAGTTGGAAGCTAAATGTCAGTGGAATGTCACCTTCAACATGCTGAGAGAAGTAGTTGTCCATACAGACTTCTATATCCAACAAAAATATCTTATGATATTGTAAGTGTGAAAAAGACATTTTCAGACACAAAAATTATGTTCCAGTAGAAAACTGTCATTAAAAGATAATTTAAACATACACTTCTATCAGAAGGAGAAGGATTTCCAGATGGGAAGTTTGAGACACAATAGAAAAGGAAGAGTTGATAAAGTGGTTAATATGTTGAAAAACATATACAAACGTTGATAAAATGTAAAACACCTTAAGAGATAAAAAACGAGTTGGAACAACATAAACAGCAGTAAGATAGCATGTAAATAGGCAAAGAGTTCTGTAATAACAGTATTCTAAGATTTTCAAAAGAAAGATAAAGTTATTATTGATTTTAGACAAACCAACAGTAATCATTAATTTTTTTTAAAAAAGAATATACTTTATGATATTAATGGAGAAATTTTAAAAGAGAATGCAGAAGAAGACAAAGAGAAGAGGTTTATAGGCAGGAGAAAGTGGCATGACATATTCAAAGTGCTGAAGGAAAAAAAAAGTTATCCTAGAATATTATACCTGGCAAAAATTCCTCCCAACATGAAGGAGAAATAAAGATTTTCCCAGACAAACAAAAGCTGGGGGTGTTGTCAATCCCAGACCTGTTCTACAAGAAATGCTAAAGGGAGATCTTCAATCTGAAAGAAATAAATGTTAACGAGCATTAGAAATCATCCATAGATACAAAGCTCACTGTTAACAATAAATACACAGACGAATACAGAATACTCTAACACATAACTGTGGTGTGCAAACCACTTATATCTTGAGTAGGAAGACTAAAAGACAAACCTATGAATAATAATTGCAACTTTTCAAGAGATAGTGCAAAAAGATGTAAACAACAGAAAGTCAAAAATTGGCAGGGGGGCTTGGAATTAAAGTGTAGATATTTTTTGTTTAGTTTTCTGTTTGTTTTTTGTAATCAGAATTAAATTGTAATCAGCTTAAAATAATTGGTTATGTTATTTGCAAGCCTCATGGTGATCTCAATTTAAAAACATAAAACAGATACACTAAAGATAAAAAGTAAGAAATTAAAAAACTACCAGAGAAAATCACTTTTCCATAAGGGATGATAAGAAGGAAGGAAGAAAGAAAGAGAGTATCTTTCTTTTTTTTTCATAAGATGGCGGATTAGAGGATTTTTAGCATGCCTCAGCCACTTGGAAATAGCAAGATAGTGCACAAAGTTCACTTCTCTGAGCTTTAATTCAAGATGGAAAGTGGGAATCCACCAGAATTGTGGATTCACCCCAGATCCCAAGGAACAGAACATAGGCAAACAACCTTCATGACAGCATCTGGCTGATAAAAATGAGTGAAGCCCCAGTATGTGAGAGAGGCAGAGAGCCTTCCTCTCTGACTCACCTTCCCTGTGGAGATCTGGAGCAACCCAGGCCTTATGGAGAGCTTTTTGTTTTTCTCAAGGCCTGGAGATAATATGGTGAGAGGCTTGGAGGCCCTGAGAGGGAAAAGACACAAAGAAAAGGTGCAGGCATTTTCCCAGATCCAGGATTTAGAGCAGTGTATCATTGTTAAACCAAGGAACATAAAAGGTCAGTCATTCTTTGGCAACACAGCCAAAGAACAGCCATGCAGTCATTTGATCTTGGGTCAGAAATGGGAGTACTTGCCCTGGAGCAGGGGCCTACACAGCCAGAATTTTGGAAAGCACCTCAGCAGTAGGCATTGGAACTGTACTCTTCTCCAGTGAGCCCTTGGACAGGAGGAGCACTGCTATCAATGCAGTTTCTCTTGAGCAATGAGACTTGTAGCAAGGGCCAGCTTGGTGAGAACTGATGTGCATGTGTCCCTGGAACAGGAACCTGAGCTGTCCCACTCTTGCTGTACGTAGATTGTGGTGCAGTGATGTCCTCTTCACTCCACACCCAGGCAGATCTCCACACATTTGGAGAACTCCCTCACTCAACTCAGTAGTGTAAGCCATCCACCCTTCCTATGCATAGATCATGGTACAGTGGAGTCCTCTCCAGTTCACACCCAGACAGATCTCCAGGCATTTGAAGCACCCATTCACATGGACTAGCAACATGAGACCCTCTAAAATTTTGTCCAGAAAGAGTGCAAGTGGTCTTTCTCTGCTTCACAACCAGGAAGATCTCCAGACATTCAGAGCATTTCTATAATATATGCCAACAGTGAACAATCCAAAAAAGAAATCAAGAGAGTAATAACATTTCTGAGATCTGTAAATAAAATACCAAGGAATAAACTTAACCAAATAAATGAAAAATCTCTACAATGAAAACTATAAAACATTGATGAAAGAAATTGAAGAAGACAAACACACACAAAAATGGAATGATATTCTGTGTTCACAAATTGGAAGAAACAGTATTGTTAAAATGTCCATAGTACACAAGCAATCTACAGATTCGGTGCAATTCCTATCAAAATATCAATGATATTCTTCAAAGAAATAGGACAAATAATTCCAAAATTTATATGAAGCCACAAAGGATCCAGAATAACGAAAACCATCTTGAACAAAATAGCAAAACCGAAAACCAAAGGAATCACATTACTAGATTTCAAATTATATACTGCAGAGCTAAAGTAATCAAAACTCTATGATACTGCCATAATAACAGACCCATAGACTAATGGAACAGAATAGAGAAACCAAAAATAAATCCAAACATCTACAAAGAATTCAATTTCAACAAAGGTGCCAAAAACATACACTTAGGAATGGAGAGTTTATTTAATAAATGGTGTTGCATAAACTGCATATCCATATGCAGAAGAATAAAACTTGACCTTTATCTCTTGCTGTACACAAAAATCAAATCAAAATGGAATAAATACTTAAATCTAACACCTGAAACTACAAAATTACTAAAAGAAAACATTGGAGAAACTCTTCAGGAGGTTGTCAGGGAAAGATTTCTTGAATAACACCTCAAAAGCTTAGTTAACGAAAGTAAAAATAGATAAATGGGCTCACATCAATTTAAAAAGCCTCTGCACAGTAAAGGAAACAATTAACAAAGTGAAGTGACAACCCACAGAATGGGAGAAAATATTTGCAAACTGCTCATCTGACAATGGATTGATAGCCAGAACATATAAGGAGTTCAGACAACTCAATAGGAAAATATCAGATAATCTGATTTTAAAATGGACAAAAATAACTAAGATCAGAGCAGACCTGAAGGAGATAGAGACACAAAAAACCCATCAAAAAAATCAATAAATCCAGGAGTTAGTTTTTTGAAAAGATCAACAAAATAGAAAGACCACTAGCCAGATTAATAAAAAAAAGAGAAGAATCAAATAGATGCTATAAAACGATAAAGGGATCATCACCACCCATTCCACAGAAATACAAACTACCATCAGAGATTACTACAAACAACTCTATGCACCAAAAACATCAAACCTGGAAGAAATGGATAAATACCTTGACACTTGCTCCCTCCCAAACCTAAACCAGGAAGAAGTTGAAACCCTGAATAGATCAATAACAAGGGCTGAAGTTGAGGCAGCAATTAATAGCATACCAACCAAAAAAAGTCCAGGTCCAGATGGGTTGAAAGCCGAATTCTACCAGACATACAAGGAGGAACTGGTACTATACCTTCTGAAACTATTCCAAACAATAAAAAAGAGGGAATCATTCCCAAATCATTCTATAAGACCAACATCACCCTGATAGCAAAACCGGGCAGAGACTCAACAAGAAAGGCAAACTTCAGGCCAATATCCATGATGAACATAGATGCAAAAATCTTCAATAATATACTGACAAACTGATTGCAACAGCACATCAAAAAGCTTATCCATCACAATCAAGTAGGCTTCATCCCGGGGATGCAAGGCTGGTTCAACATATGCGAGTCTATAAAAGTAATCCATAACATAAACAGAACCAAAGACTAAAACCACGTGATTATCTCAATGGATGCAGAGAAGGCCTTCGACAAAATCCAACAATGCTTTATGCTAAAAACTCAACTAGGTATCGATGGAATGTATCTCAAAATAATAAAAGCTCTTTATGACAAACCCACCGCCAATATCATACTGAATGAGCAAAAACAGGAAGCATTCCCTTTGAAATCTGGCACAAGACAAGGATGCCCTCTCTTGGGGCATTCAATAGAGTATTGAAAGTTCTAGCCAGAGCAATCAGGCAAGAAAAAGAAATAAAGCATATTCAATTAGGAAAGGAGGAAGTTAAATTGTCTCTATTTGCAGATGACATGATTGTATATTCAGAAGACCCCATCATCTCAGCCCAAAATCTCCTGTAACTGATAAGCAACTTCAGGAAAGTCTCAGGATACAAAATCAATGTGCAGAAATCACAAGCATTCCTATACACCAATAACAGACTAACAGAAAGCCAAATCAAGAGCGAACTGCCATTCACAATTGCTACGAAGAGAATAAAATACCTAGGGATACAGCTAACAAAGGATGTAAAGAACCTCTTCAAGTAGAACTACAAAGCACTGCTCAAGGAAATAAGAGAGGACACAAACAGATGGAAAAACATTGCCTGTTCATGGTTAGGAAGAATCAATATTGTGAAAATGGCCATACTGCCCAAAGTAATTTATAGATTCAATGATATCCCATAAAGCTACCAGTGAGCCTCTTTACAGAACTGGAAAAAACCACCTTAAACTTCATATGGAACCAAAAGAGAGCCCCCATAGCCAAGACAATCCTAAGCAAAAGAACAAAGCTGGAGGCATTATGCTACCTGACTTCAAACTATACTGCAAAGCTACAGTAATCAAAACAGCACGGTACTGGCACCCAAGCAGAGATACAGACCAATGGAGCACAGCAGAGGCCTTGGAGGCAATGCCACACATCTACAACGATCTGATTTTTGACAAACCTGACAAAAACAAGCAATGGGGAAAGGATTCTCTGTTTAATAAATGGTGTTGGGAAAACTGGCTAGCCATGTGCAGAAAACAGAAACTGGACCCCTTCCTTACACCTTATACTAAAATTAACTGCAGATGGATTAAAGACTTAAACATAAGACTTGACACCATAAAAACTCTGGAAGAAAACGTAGGCAAAACCATTCAGAACACAGGCATAGGCAGGGACTTCATTATTAAAACACCAAAAGCATTGGCAACAAAAGCCAAAATAGACAAATGGGATCTAATTAAACTTAAGAGCTTCTGCACAGCAAAACAAAGTATCATTTAGTGAACTGTCAACCAACAGAATGAGAAAAATTTTTGCAATTTACCCATCTGACAAAGGGCTAATATCCAGAATCTAACAGATTTACAAGAAAAAAAACAAACAAACCCATTCAAAAGTGGATAAAGGATATAAACAGACACTTTTCAAAAGAAGACATATATGAGGCTAACAAACATACGAAAAAAGTCTCACCATCACTGGTCATTATAGAAATGCAAATCAAAACCACATTGAGTTACCATCTCATGCCTGTCAGAATGGTGTTCATTAAAATATCTGGAGACAACAGATGCTGGAGAGGATGTGGAGAAATAGAAACACTTTTACACTGTTGGTGGCAGTGTAAATTAGTTCAGCCATTGTGGAAGACAGTGTGGCGATTCCTCAAGGATCTAGAAATAGAAATATCATTTGACCCAGCAATCCCATTACTGGGTATATACCCAAAGGATTATAAATCGTTGTATTATAAAGACACATGCACACATATATTCATTGTGGCACAATTTACAATAGCAAAGACTGGAACCAACCCAAATGCCCATCGATGATAGACTGGATAAAGAAAATGTGGCACATATACACCATGGAATACTATGCAGCCATAAAAATGATGAGTTTGTGTCCTTTGTATGGACATGGATGAAGCTGGAAACCACCATTCTCAGCAAACTGACACAAGAACAGAAAATCAAACACTGCATGTTCTCACTCATAGGCGGGTGTTGAAGAATGAGAACACATGGACACAGGGAGGGGAGCATCACACACTGGGGTGTGTTGAGGGGTCTAGGGGAGGGATAGCAGGGGTAGGAGGTTGGGGAGGGATAACATGGGGAGAAATGCCAGATACACAAAAAACGACATGTGAGTTGCCAACATATGAACAGTACATCATTAATCAGAGAAATGCAAATCAAATCTATAAGAAGATAAGATCTCACCCCAGTTAAAATGGCTTAGGTCCAAAAGACAGGCGATATTGACGCTGATGAGGATATGGAGAATGGGAAATCCTTGTTCACTGTTGGTGGAAATATAAATTAGTTTAGCTATTATGGAGAACAGCATGGGGGTTTCTCAAAAAACTACAATTTGAACTACTGTATGACCCAGCAAGCCCACTATTGGGTATGTATCCAAAAGAAAGGAAATCAACATGTCAAAGAATTGGCAATGCAATTATTGAATGTGACCCAATAAGCTAAGGGTAAGCAGGAGACTTGCTTTATCAGATATTGAAAAAACTCTATAAAGTTATATTAATATAACTATTGAATGTGGTGCTGGTATGGGAATAAACATATTGACTGCTTAAATATGAATAAGGAAGTGATTTAGAAAATAGCTGATATTGCAGATAAGTGGAAAATTGGAATTTTCAATAAATGTTAGTGAAACAATGGTTATTTGGGTAGGGAAAAGTAAGATCAAGTCCCATAATACATAAGACACATAGAAAATATTTTGGGCAATTGGAGATTTCAATGTAAATCATAAACATTTAAATATAAAACAAAATTTGTACAATCTTTAAAAGTTAAAATAGGATATTATCTTTATGAATTTACAGAAGGAAACGATGTAAACACTATACAAAAAATTGAAAACACACTGCAAAACTTGTAGAGGAAATATAGGATTTGGAAGAATGTAAGGAACTCTGAAGATTATGTTAATTTTTTAAAAAAAACAGGGTGGACATGTGAATGTTTTTCATTATGTTTCTTTATACTCAACATATCTTGTACATACTTTTTTCTATTATGTATTTTATTCAAAATATTAAAAAGTAATCTACTTTGATTTTGTCATGTTGCTACCCAGGTAAAATATTTAATATATCACCAAAAATGAATCATATTAGAAAACATGAAAGAAACTGTCACATTTTCAAGCTCATGAAAAGTGGATTAAAAATAAAGCTGATTTCAGTGTAAAAATACCTCCCACCAAACCCCACAACCACTATTATGGATTATGTTTAAATATGATATTTAGAAGGGACAAACATCGAAACTATATCAACTAATATTTTGGGCATCTTTCTTATGTTTGTTGACCATTTGCATATTTCTTTTGGAGAAATGTCAATTCAGGTTCTCTGAGCATTTTAAAATTGGGTTAATTGTCTTTTTATTGCCAAGTTGCAACAATCATTTATACATTTCAATACAAGTTTCTTATCAGATATATGACTTGCAATATTTTTTCCCATTCTGTGGGTTGTATTTTCACTGTATTGATATTGTCTTTTCACACAGAAAGCATTTTAAGTTTCACGAAGTTCAGTTTATCTAAATTATCTAGTTTCTTTCTTTTTCACTTGTGCTTTATGTATGCTTTATGCTTAGTTAACTCTAGCTTTGAAGTAAGTTTTGAGTTGGGGAAGTCTGAATCCTTCAATTTATTCTTCTGTTTTTCAAGATTGTTTTGGCTCTGCTGAGTTCTTGCATTTCCATATGACTTTTAAAATGAACTGATCAATTTCTTCAAAAAAGGCAGTTGGAATTTTGATATGTCTGCCTTGAATCTGTTGATCAATTTGTGGAATGTTTTCATCTTAAAAATGTCTTTAATCCAAGAACATAGGGTGTCTTTTCATTTATTTCGGCTTTTAAAATTTCTTTCAACAATATTTTTTAAACTTAATCTTTAATTAGTTTTAAAATTTAATTCTTAATTGTGGACAAATTTTACAATTATTTTATTAAATTTATCCCTGGTCTTTTATTCTTTTAATGCATTATAAATGAAATTGTGTTTTTATTTTTTGATGCTTCATTGCAAGTGTATAAAAATATGACTTTTTAAAAATATATTGATAGGCATATCAGGAAACTTTGGCAAATGGGTTTATTAGCTCCAGTAATTATTTTTGTGGATTCCTTAGGATTTTCTGTATACGAATAATGAATGCCTTTGTTTCATTTTCTTACTCAATTGCTGTGATTAGAATCTCCAGTTAAAAAGTTTAATAGTGGTGTAAACAAATATGCTTGTTCTGTTTCTGATCTTTTGTGAAAAGTATTCACTCTTTTACCACTAATTATGATGTTAGATGTAGCTTTTCCCATATTTCTTTTTTTTTAAGTTGAAGAAGTTCCCTGAGTCTCCTAACTTGTTGAATGTTGTTGTTTTGATCATGAAAGGGCATTGAATTTTGTAAAATACTGTATCTCTTGACATAATCAGGTGGTTTTTGTCCTTTGCTTCTATTAAGGTGGTATATTACATTGATTGATTTTCATATGTGGAGCTATCTTGCATTCCTGAGATCAAACCCACATGATCGTGGTGTTTTTATGTGTTGCTGAATTCAGTTTGCTAGTAATTTATTAGTAATTTATTGAGGTTTTGCATCTTATAAGAAATTAATCTATATTGTGTTTTCTTGTGATGTCTTTGTCTTTGGAAGTTGAATTATATTGGTTTCAGTAAGTTGACTTGAGATATGTTGCCTCCTTTTCTGTTTTTAGGAAGAGTTTTGGAAGGATTAGTATTCATTAGTCTTTTGTGTTTTATAGAATTCAACAGTGAAGTCCTCTGGTCCTGGAATTTTCTTTGCTGTTAAATACATAATAGCTTAATCTCTACTTGCTATATAGATGTGTTTAGATTTCCTATTTCTTCTTGAGTCTGTTTAGATTATTTGTATCCTTCTATAAATTTTACCTTTTCATCAGAATCATCTAATTTGTTGGCAAATAGTTGTTCATAGTAACATGTTACTAATATGTTATTATTACTTTAAGATAATTAGTGATGTTTCTGTCTTTTGTTTCTGATTTAATGGTTCAGGTTTTCTCTTTTTAAATCTTGGTCAGTCTAGTTAAAGTTTTATCAGTTTTGTTGATCTTTAAAAGAACCATTTTTCTAGAAAAGTATATTATTATTTATATTATCTATATTGTTTATTTCTTCTCTTGTCCTTAGTATATCCTCTACTTAACTTGCTTTGAGTTTAGTTTGCTTTTCTTTCTTTTCCAGTTTCATATGGTGGAAGTTATTTTAAGATCTACCTTCTCTTTAAATGTAAGTGTTTAAAACTACAGACTTCTATCTAAACACTGGTTTAGTTGTATCTTATATTTTTAGCATAGTGTAATTAATTTTAAGTCATCTTAAAGTATTTTTAATTTATCTTATTTCTTCTGTTTTGTATTGTTTATTTAGGAGTGTGTTATTAATATCCACACATTCACAAACTTCCAAAATTTCCTTCTGTTATTGATTTCAAATTTAATTCTGTTGTGGTTGGAAAATATTCTTTGCTTGATTTTATTACTCTATTTATTGCAGTTTATTTATGGCATAGCATGTAGCCTATCCAAGTAGAATGTTCAATTTGTGCTTCAGTAGAATATAAATTCTGCTTATTGCCTAGAGTGCTCTATAAAGATGGGTGCTATTTCTAGATCTATTTTTGGTGTTTCCATTATTTAGAATGAGGTACTGAAGCCCACAGTTACCATTGTTGAATAGTCAATTTCAAAATTCTTTCAGTTATTGTTTTATGTATATTAGAGACTTAGCTTTCATGAAATCTTTCTATTTTAATAAAACTTGAAAATCCATAAGACAAATAAAATAAATTTGTTAAATAACTGGCTTAAGCCAAAGTGGAATTTTAGTTTTTACAATTACGCCCATTAGATTTAAAATAAATTAATTTATTTCATTAAAATTTATCGATAAAGTACAAATAGTAATACTACTAAATAGTAAGCAAATACATATTAGTTAAATGTGGCCAAAGTCAAAATTTCACATAGGACTTTGTAAAAATAATACCTTTGGGAGTAACACGATCAGATTCAAATATGTACCTCGGGGTTAATAATATTAAATATTTTAATATTGTGTGATATTAACATATGTATATTTAAATGATGTCTGTTTGACTTACACATACATGTAAAATTGTTTTTAAAACTAAAACTAAAAATATGTTACTCTCTCACATGAAACTTGTACATAGTTACTAATCAGTTTATTTCATTCAGTTATGAATTAAACATAGCACAATTACACATGGATTTCGTTTTCTACTGAAATGAGATTATTCTTTTCTTGCTCTTGATTTTTTTAAGTAGGTAAACTGCTCCTCTTATATGAAATAGGTTGAAAACCACAGCAAAAATGTCCACTGTTTTCTTACAAATGGCAAGAAATGCTTCTTTCACAGATATCTATAATTCATCTAGGGTAAAAATCAATAAATCTTATATTGAATACATGATTAGCTGCACCTCATAAAGGACTTTCTCTTGCCTCAAAGTCAGTATCAGCAGAATATTAAGAGAAATAATCCCTCTCCTAGCCATACATTTATGATGAAAGAGGGAAACCACCACTTCGATTCGTTTTTCAGTTTTTCCTGGTGTTTTTTTTTTTTTTTTGTATAAGTGTAGACTTGCTGATGTCTTTCCCACTTTCAACCCCAAGAAGCTGTGGAAGTCTTTAAGATTTCCTTTTGCTGCATTTTTTTCCCTAAAGATTCTATTTTGTTTTGAAGCTAACAAATTTGTTAAGTGAAGTCAAAACGTTACCTGCAGGGGCTTGCAAAAACTTGTTCAATTGGCTCATGTTATTAAAAAAAAAGTCTGCTAAGTAATTGGCTTTCAGAGATATTTTGTTCAAAAATCTGGCATCCCATATTTGGAAGGTATTATTTTAATTCACTTAAAATATTCTTTTAAAGAGTAGTTTTAGATTCACAGCAAAATTGAGAGGAGGGGTAAAGAGATACTCCATATATCCGTTTTCCCCACACATGCATAGCCTCCTCCATTATCAACAACCCATACCAGAGTGGTACATGCATTACAGTGGATGAGCCTATGATGACATATCATTATCACCTAAAGTCCATAGTTTACATTAGGATTTACCTGTAGTGTTCTACATTTGATGAGTTTAGACAAATGTAAAAAGACATGTATCCACCATTATAGTAAAATTCAGAGTATTTTCAATGTCTTAAAAATCCTTTGTACTCGCATATTCATAATTCCAAGCCTCCAAGTCCTGGCAACCACTAATCTTTTTACTGTTGACAAAGTTTTTCCTTTTCCAGAATGTCATATAGTTGGAATCATGCAGTACATAGCCTTTTCAGATTGGCTTCCTTCACTTAGTAATATGCATTTAAGTTTCCTTCATGTCTTTTTTATGACTTGATAGCTCATTTAAAAATCATTGAATAATATTCCATTGTCTGGACATATCACAGTTGATTTATTAGCTTACCTACTGAAGGAAATCTTGGCTGCCTCTAGCTTTCAGAAATTATGAATAAAGCTTTGTGATCCTTTTTAAGTTAGATTTTGTGAAGGGTTTAAGATCTGTGTCTAGATTCTTTTTTTTTTTTTGCACATGGATGTCTAAATTTTTCCATTTCAATATGTTAAAAGGACTATCTTTTCTCCATATCACTTGTTCTTCTTTGTCAAAGATTAGTTGATGAAATTCACATGGGTCTATGGGTTCTATATTCTATTTCATTAATATATTTATCCATTCTTTCAACAATGCCCCAGTCTTGATTATAGTATCTTTCTAGTAAGTCTTAATGTCAGTTAGTGTCAGTTCTCTTACACAAATTCTTTAATATTGTGTTGATCATGCTGGATCTTTTGCCTGTACATATAAACTTCAGAATTAGTTTTTTAATATTCACAAAATGTGGTGATTTTGACTGGGATTGTACTGAACTTGTAGATTAAATTGGGAAGTAGGGACATCATGACAATATTGAGTCTTCCTATCTGTAAGTATGGAATAGTTCTTCATTTATTTAGTTCTTTAATTTTTCTCAACAGAGTTTTGTATGTGTTTTTTAATGTCTAGTTTCACTTATTCATTGCTGGTATATAGAACAGTGACTTATTTTTGTAAATGAAACTTATATTTTGTGCATTCTTGTTATGGCCACTTACTAGTTCCAGAAGATTTTTTGTCATTTTTTCAAATTTTTGACATAGGCAATCATATTATCTGCTGAAAAGAGTATTTCTTCCTTCTAAATCTATATACTATTTACTTCTGTTTCTTGTTTTATTGCCATTAGCTAGGACTTCCAGTATAATGTTGAAAGGGAGTGGTAAGAGGGAACATTCTTACCTTGTTCCTGGCCTTGGTGAAACAGTTTCTAGTTTCTCACCATTAAATATGTTGGCTGTAGGATTTTAAAAAATATTCTTTATCATGTTGAGTAAGCTCCTGTCTATTTCTAGTTTCTTGAGATTTCTTTAAAAATTATGAATGAGTGTTGAATTTTGTCAAATACTTTTTATGCATCTATTTACAGGAGAATATGATTTTTCTTCTTTAGCCTGCTGATGTGATGAATTACATGAATTCTTTTTGATTGTTGAATAAGCCTTACCTACCTGGGATGAACACTAATTAGTGTTTTGGTGAATAATTTTTTGTATACATTGTTGTAATTGATTTGCCAAATTTTTTTTGAGGATTTTTTGCATCTATGTTCACGAGAGATATTAGTCTATAGCTTTCTTCTAATTTTTTTGTCTGGTTATGGTGTTAGGGACATTCTGTTCTCATAAAATGAATGAAAAGGTATTCCTTATGTTTCTGTTTTCTGAAAAATATTGTAGAGAATTGATATAATTTCTACCATAAATATTTGGTATAATTCACCAATGAACCAATCTGGGCCTAGTATTTTCTGTTTTGGAAGATTATTCATTCTTCATTCAATTTTTTTGATAATATAGATCTATTTACATCATTTATTTCTTCTAGTATGAATTTTTGCAGATTATATCTTTCCAGGAATTTGTCTCTGTCATTTTAGTTATCAAACTTGTGACCATAAAGTTGTTAATGTTATTCCTTTATGATACTTTCACTTTTCATGTAATATGTAGTGATGCCCCTTCTGTCTTTTCTGATATTAGTAATTTGTGCTTTTGTGACTTAGTTAGCTTGGCTAGAAACTTATCATGTTTATTGATCTTTTCAAATAACCAATTTTTGGTTTTGTTAACTTTATTTATTGATTTCCTGCTTTCAATTTCATTGATTTATTCTCTAATTTGTACTACTTCTTTTTTTCTGTTCACCTTGGATTTAGTTTATTCTTTTCCTAGTTTTATAAGGTGAATATTTACATGATTAATTTTAGGTATTTTTTCTTCTTTTTTTTTTTTTGAGATGGAGTCTTGCTTTGTCCTCCAGGATGGAGTGCAGTGGCACAATCTCGGCTCACAGCAACCTCCACCTCTCAGGTTCAAGTGATTCTCCTGCCTCAGCCTCCCAGGTAGCTAGAATTACAGTCATCTGTCACCACACTCAGCTATTTTTTGTATTTTTAGTAGAGACAGCGTTTCACCATGTCGGTCAGGCTGGTCTGAAACTCCTGACATCAGGTGATCTGCCCGCTTCAGCCTCCCAAAGTACTGGGATTACAGGCATGAGCCACCATACCTAGCCAGATTTTGCTTTTTTTTTTTAATATCTGCATTCAGTGTCACAAATTTCCCTTTAAGCACTGCTTTTGCTGCATTCTACAAATTTTGATAAGTCATATTATCATTTTTACTTAGTTCAAAATCTTTTAAAATTTCTTTTGATATTTCTTCCTTGACCCATGTATTGTTTGGAAGTGTGTGCTTAATCTCCATGTATTTTATGATTTTTACATTGTCTTTCTGTTATTCATTACTAGTTAACTCTGTAGAGGTCTGAAAGCAGACATTGTGTGGTTTCTATTATTTTAAATTTGATAAGGTATGTTTTATGGCCCAGAATATGGCCCATCTTGATGAATGTTCCACGGGAGCTTGAAAACAATGTGTATTCTTCTGCTGTTGAATGAAGTAGTCTATAGATGTCAATTATATCCAGCTGATTGATAGCATTGCTGGGTTCAGATTTTCTGATTTTCTGCCACTGGATCTGACCATGTTTAATTTACTTTTCAACTCAAACACCCTGTTAAAAACTCTTACTCTGCGAAACTGCCAGATTTTGGAATGTATCAGGAGATTTATGTGCTCTTTGCCTAGGTTGCCTCATTTTTTCCCTCAAATCTCAGATTAATTGACCTTTGTTTAGTAACATTGACCATTTCTGTGGCATCATCTGTAATTTTTTAAATGTCATTTCTAAGAGATTTTGACATGACCACTTCTCTGTGAAGAAGGCAGTGTGTTGTAAAAACAAAGCCTTTCCCTTCTTACATGAGAGGAAAGATTGCCATTGAACCAGTTACTAATGGAGCACAATAAGAATAGATGGCAATTGCAGGCTCTCTGAGAGATCAGAATTGTGGGTAGAAGTAAAAAACATTAAGTAGATCATGGCCTTTGCTTATTTTAGGCAGCTGTTTGTAGCAGAAAATTTTTTCTTCGATTTTACCACCCTTATCAATCTTAACATTGTTTCGACATACTACATATCATGATAATATGTTGACTCATCATAACTGAATACAGAAGCTGTGGTTTTTGCGTTTTTACATGAAAGGGCTTTGGCATTATGTGACATGTCATCAATACAGTTGTCCCTCAGTATCTGTGGGGGATTGGTTCCAGGACCTGCAGTGGATATCAAAATTCGAGGATGCACAAGTCATGTAGTATTTGCATATAACCTATGCACATTTTTCCATATGTCATAATAATTTCTAGATTACTTAAAACACCCAACACAAGGTAAACCCTATGTAAACAGTTTTTACCCTATATTGTTTAGGGATTAATGACAAGAAAAATGTCTGTATATGTTCAGTACGAGGGCGATTTGAAAAAATTATTTTATGTCTGTGGTTGGTTGAATCCATAAACTTAGAATCCATAGATACAGAGATTGGTTGTATATTAACTTACTGTACTCTTACAGAGGGGATCCTGTTCTATTTATTTTTTACATCCTGTTCAAGAATTTTTTTGCACTATAATTTGTCATGTTGACATTATTAGTTTCTTGCCAATATTGTGAGTTTTCCTTTTCTGATTAAGATGTGCTACTAAAAATCTTGTGCCCTGCACCTTTTATTAAATGTTCTTTTAAGAAAATGAAAATGAAAACTTTGCTCCATTTGTTTCTAAGTGGTGATATACCTTTTAATGTAATCCTCAACTTTTCTTATCACATAATTGTGCAAGTGTCCTTTCAATTTTGCTGGAACCATTGCTGAATTTGAATTTGCCATAAATGATTCACAATAGAAGAAAACAAGTTAAGCTATCAACTTATTTAAAGCCTATTAATAGGTGACATTCATCGTTTAAATAACCTTCATCTATACCCCATGTTTCAGTGATGCAGTGAAAGTATCCACAAGATGGCTTGTCTCCCTTATCTTTAACTTTATCAGAATTTTCCTTTGATGCAAGCCTGGAAACTTTTCATTTCAAACCTCATCCTTAAAAATAGCTACATTGGGCCATCAGATATGTTTATAGAGTACAAACATTGGTTAAATATATAAACAAAAAGTATATTAGACAACTCAATAAAAAATCACATCACAGGCAATATAAATAAAAGTAAGAATATGTCTTAATTCACTTTTCATCTATTGAATCTACATTTTGCATGTTTACAAAAATAGCAAAGTGTTAGGAAAGGATCTGAGCCATAACACATAAAAATACCTTATTTAGGAGAAAAATTTCCCTGATTTTTTCTTTTCTAAATAAATCAGTGGCAAACAAGGAAAAATTAAAACAGATAATTGTGGGGAATTGGGATAGGGGAACTGATGTCATTGGTTTACCATCCCTCCCTCTGTATTATGCAACATTCACCAATTAGCAACAGCTTCTCCTATTTTGCATCAAGTATTGGCGAAGGCCTTAACAAAATAAGCCTCGTCCTACAGTGTACTGCTGTACAAAGCTGCAGACTTCTAAACATATTGTTAATGAGGCTATCTGATCTCTACCCATTACTGCAAACACTAGTGTCACACAGTGTGCAGTCACCCACATGGGGAATGTACAGTTGCTGCAAATGAGCGGCAGAGTGAGTGTGGGTCACCATGACACAGAGATACAGATTTAGGCATATGAGCCCAAGGTCTGGATGGCAGCTCAGAGCTCCCATAGACCAGAAGCACCACAGCTGGAAGGTTTCTCAGAGAGCAAGACAAATAGCATATTCTACAGTTATCTTTATTTGGTAATTTCTAAAGAAACAGGACTCTGAGATTTTTTTCTCAGGCAGGCTTTTATCAATCATAGCCAGAAATTAACCCTTAACTCAAAGTACTTCATGAAAAATATTATTTCCCTAAAAAAATCCTTGTTTACTAGCCATTAGTAACCTGGATAAAAGTAGTTACTCATCAAACAAAATCTGTGCTTTTTGAGTTATAACTTATTGTATTTATATGGCTGCTTGACAGAATTGATTACAACATAGCACAATAAACCAAATTTCCCTTGGCATTATGCTATAAAATTAGGAATTTCTGCCCTAAGTGACACCTACTCATTTAATTTTAATCTGGGATTTGAACTTTATGCCTAGGAATATAACTGTCTCTTCTAAAAAGTTGCACCTCATATCATACGTGATATCTTCTTTATTGTTAATAGTGTCAATTAGAATTATGATCGGTATTGATTTATGAAAATCTGAAATTCTCTCAATTTGAGCCACTGAAAGTCTTATTTCCATAATTGTCTGAACAGGATTCCTCATAACATATTCCTTCATGATGAGTATACAACTAAACACTTTCTAGTGTGTTCTAAAACTGTTTACCTTGATTCAAGAATAAAGAGTTTTCTGCGTAGCTTCTCTGTCACCCTGTGGAAGGATTGGTGGTTACTCACTGGTAGTTAGAGATATGATCTATTCTGAGTGCCACCTGTCCAAATAATGCGAAAGGTAGTTTTCATCATTAGGTGATTTTGTTTTCTAATCCTTTTTCTCTGCTTATTTTCCCTTTAGGACATATTTTCTGTCAAAACTTGAGAAGAAAATGGGAACTCTTTAGTCAGCCAGGCTGCCTGTTTTTAATTTGGGCATAAATTTTGCAAACAAGTAATTAGGGCTGGAAATCTTCTCTCCTCCTGCCCTGGAACTGTGACGGTACAAAGGAAATGAGGCTCTTCTAGGTCAGAATGGGGAGAGACATATAAGTGCCAGTGAGAGCCAAGGACTCTGGGAGGCTGATTTACAGCCTGAGTGACAGGCCACTCCAGGGCAGGCTGACATCAGTTCTTCTGTCATCACCCCAATGCTTTAATGTTCAGTGGGTGAACAGAATAACAAAAGCTATTTTCCCAGCTTCCCACGCGTCATTCCCAAACAACATAAAATTCAATGAGTCTGTGTTATGTGGTCATATAGTAGAGGATATATTTATCCTCTACTTTGGAAATGTACAAATTAGTGTTTCTCTTGTGAAAAAAAACCTGCAGGCCTGTTTGTTTAATAGGCATATATAAATACAGATGTATAATGTGTATAAATATATCTGTATAACATTAAGATATGTTTATGTAACTACAAATAATATGTAAAAATATACATATATAATTAAAGACACACAAATATACACATAAATGCACATATATGTGCATGTCTCTGTATGTGTATAGTTCTGTATGTGTGTTTGAATATATTTATCTCCCAAAATAGAGATAAAAAATAAAATAGAAATTGAAGGAGAGGTTTTACGTTCATTAAATACTAGGAGGATAAAATGACTATATTATATAATGACCAGACAATGTAATGCAGTGTTTTTTTGTGTGACTATTTCATCAGGATAACACTGTCACAGAAAATCACAAATGCGAGAAAAGAATAATAACTACAATATCACTATGAAGAGAGAGTGGCTTTAGAATTATAATGTGTTCTCAGAAGCTAGAGAACCTAAATCCTCTTTTTCTCCTTATATTTTTTCTTATTCAATGATTTCAGATAAATATATAGTTTAATTTAACTGCTTTATGTTTAAATTTTCTATCTATAAAATGCTATAATGTAGTCCTTGTTAATTTTTTATTGTTTATAAACCATCTTGATCCAAGAAGGATAAAAGTAGTTTTCAAAATGTCGTAAAGAAACAGCTAAAATGTTCCTAAAAGCTTTCTAAAGCTTTAACCTGCAAGTGTATACATTTTCAAAAAACCTTGTTAGTCCAGGCAACCAGACCTCCATAGTTATATCCTACCATGTGCAAGGTGAGCCCAATACCATCACTGCCCAATAATGTTTCTGTACTTCTGAAGGTACATTCTCAATAAAGTTTCTATCCAATTAAAATGGAACCTAAGTTTGGATTACTCTGAAAACACATTCCATCACAGAATTTCAAATCTGAAGGTTTTTTTTGTTTTGTTTTGTTTTTTTTTGTTTTTTTTTTAAGAATATTTGGTTCAACACACCATCTCATTTTATGTATTAATCGAATCCAGGTCACTGTAAGAACTTCATCTTTAAAGACACTCCTTTATATAATATCATAAAAAGGTTTCAACCCCATCCTATATACTACAAGATGGGGCATCTCTTAAAGAATTCCTGAAAGGAGTGCAGAACTTAAATTCCTAGTTCAGTACCCATCACATCTGCTACCAAAACTCTTGGAAACATCTTAGAGGACAAGTTATAATTTATTAACAAGTTGTAACAAAGGAGAAGATTGCTCTCTTGTTTTCAATGTCTTCAATAAACTAGAAAGAATGATTTGAAATTCAACAAGTAAAAGCGATGAGGAAGGAAATTAAAATTTTAATTGTATGATATAAACTCAAAGAAGCAAGTTGTTTTGTTTGGATTTTTTCCCATTTTTATTTTAAAATGGCACTGGGTGGGAGGAACAGAAGTAGGTAGGATGTGAGAGACGACACAGCCTTTACCTAAAAGGGCTTCAGGGGAAGCAATCACTTCATATGTGAAGCAGGAAACAGGAAATGTTCAGATCAAGTATAGAATTACAGAAGATAGGAGAAAGGACTGTTAGGAAGTTGAAAAATGGTGGATTTTATTAAGAGGAAAAGAAATACAGAGGACAATAAGATTGATAGTAAAATAAAAGATACACAAAGGTGTTTGAACTTTCAGTAAATGATTGAAACAGTGAATGATATAGTTTTGATAATCTCTGAGAGAAGTTACAGCTTGACACCACTGGAATCCAGCTCTAGTCTCAAGAGGGCTTCTGCTAGAAGTATGGGTCAATTCACTTCTTCTAATAATAGTTGTTGTCTGTACATGGTTCTGATACATAGAGGTAACTGTCAAACAAATGTCTTGGATATAGCTGAAGGTAGAGAAGAGTAGTCTTAAATACATTTCTAGAAAAGTTTATTCAGGAGACTTTACATATTTTTTCTCTATTGCAAATAACTTTAAAAATACTGTTTTCTCCTGTTTACTACTAAGTGATACATAAATATTAATACTTATACATATATGCATATTTTCAGTTGGTTCTACTGGATTTGCTAGGTAAATAGTTTTATAACTTTTGAAAAATATTTTTTCCATTTTACATATTTACACTGCCTACTCAATTTTCTTGAACTATTGCATTGTATTAAATACCAAAATAATTTTTGATATACTGTGCAACCTTAATTTGCTGTTGAAATTTAAAATTATAACTTAAAGTATATTGTTAATAAACATAATACAAATATACATTGTTTTTTTGAGAAAGATTATTTTTCATAAGTTTACCAAGAGTTATTTTTTCAGTTGACAGATATTAAACTTTTTTTTCCCTTCAAGTTCTGGGATACATGTGCAGAACTTGCAGGTGTGTTACATAGGTATACGTGTACCATGGTAGTTTGCTGCACTTATTGACCCATTCTCTAAGTTTCCTGCCCTCACCCCCAACCCCGGAGAGGACCCAGTGTGTGTTGTTCCCCTCCATGTATCAATGTGTTCTCATTGTTCAACTCCCACTTATGAGTGAGAACATGCAGTGTTTGGTTTTCTGTTCCTGTGTTAGTTTGCTGAGGATGATGGCTTCCAGCTTCATCCATGCCCCTGCAAAGGACATGATCTCATTCCTTTTTATGGCTGCATGGTGTATGTGTATGTGTACCACATTTTCTTTATTCATTTTATCATTGATGGGCATTTGGGTTGGTTCCATGACTTTGCTATTGTAAGTGCTGCAATAAACATATGCATGCATGTGTCTTTAAGGTAGAAAAATTTATATTCTTTTGGGTATATACCCAGTAATGGGATTGCTGGGTCAAATGATATTTCTGGTTCTAGATTCTCGAGGAATGTCAATACTGTCTTCTACAATGGTTGAACTAAGTTACATTCCCATCAACCATGTAAAAGTGTTCTGATTTTGGTATAACCTCTCCAGCATCTATTGTTTCTTGACTTTTTAATAATCACATTTCTGACTGGCATGAGATAGTATCTCATTGTGGTTTTGATTTGCATTTCTCTGATGATCAATGATGTTGAACTTTTTTTTTTATATGTTTGTTGGTTGCATCAATGATTTCTTTTGAGAAGCGTCTGTTGATATCCTTTGCCCAGTTTTTGATGGGGTTGTTTTTTTCTTGTAAATTTAAGTTCCTGGTAAATTCTGGATATTAGACCCTTGTCAAATGGGTAGATTGCAAAAATTTTCTTCTATTTTGTAGATTGCCTGTTCACTTTGATGACAGTTTCTTTTGCTGCAGAGAAGCTCTTTAATTTAATTAGATCTCATTTGTCAATTTTGGATTTTGTTGTAATTGCTTCTGGTATTTTCATCATGTAGTCATTGACCAGGCCTATGTCCTGCATGATATTGCCTAGATTTTCTTCTAGGGTTTTTATGCTTTGGGTTTTACATTTAAGTCTTTAATCCAGCTTGAGTTAATTTTTGTGTAAGGTGTATGGAAGGAGTTCAATTTCAGTTTTCTGCATATGGCTAGCCAGTTTTTTCAGCATCATATATTGAATAGGGGATCCTTTCCCCGTTGCTTTTTTTTTTTTTTTTTTTTTGTCAGGTTTGTCAAAGATCAGATGGTTGTAGATATATGGTGTTATTTCTTAGGTCTCTTCTGCTCCATTGGTCTAGATGTCTGTTTTGATACCAGTATCATGCTATTTTGGTTATGCCTTATAGTATAGTTTGAGGTCAGTTAGTGTGATGCCTCCAGCTTTGTTCTTTTAGCTTAGGATTGTCTTGGCTACATGGGGGATTCTTTGGTTCCATATGAAATTTAAAGTAGTTTTTTATAATTCTGTGAAGAATGTCAATGGTAGTTTGATGGGAATGGCATTGAATCTCTAAATTACTTTGGGCAATATGGCCATTTTTACAATATTGATTCTTCCTATCCATGAGGATGCAATGTTTTCCATTTGTTTGTGTCCTCTCTTATTTTCTTGAGCAGTGGTTTATAGTTCTCCTTGAAGAGGTCCTTCACATCCATTGTTAGCTACATTCCTAGGTATTTTAATCTCTTTGTAGCAATTGTAAATGGGAATTCATTCATGATTTGGCTCTCTACTTGTCCATCATTGGTGTAAAAGAATGATTGTCATTTTTGCACAATGATTTTGTATCCTGAGACTTTGCTAAAGTTGCTTATCAGCTTAAGATGTTCTGGGGGTGAGACGATGGGGTTTTCTAAATGTCAAATCATGTTGTCAACAGAGACAATTTGACGTCCTCTCTTCTCTTTTGAATATGCTTTATTTCTTTCTCTTGCCTGATTGTCCTGACCAGAAATTCTGGTATTATGTTGAATAGGAGTGGTGAGAAGAGGGCATCCTTGTTTTGTACCGGTTTTCAAAGGGAATGCTTCTAGGTTTTGCCTATTCAGTATGATATTGTTTTGTCATAAATAGCTTGTATTTTTTTGAGATATATTCCATTGATAGTTTATTGAGAGTTTTTAATATAAAGAGATACTGAACTTTATCAAAGGCCTTTTCTTCATCTATTGAGATAATCATGTGGTTTTTGTTTTTGTTTCTGTTTCTGTGATGGATTTGCATCCCAAGAATGTAGCCAACTTGATCAAGGTGGATAAGTTTTTGATGTGCAGCTGGATTTGGTTTGCCAGTATTTTATTGATGATTTTTGCATTGATGTTCATCAGTGTTATTGGCTTAAGGTTTTCTTTTTTGTTGTTGTTGTGTATCTGCCAGGTTTTGGTATCACGATCATGCTGGCTTCATAAAATGATTTAAGGGGGAGTCCCTCTTTTTAAATTGTTTGGAATAGTTTCAGAAGGAACAATACCAGCTCCTCTTTGTATCTCTGATAGAATTCAGCTGTGAATCTGTCTGGTCGTGGGATTTTTTGTTTTGTTTAGTAGGCTATTAATTACTGCCTCAATTTCAGAACTTGTTATTGATCTATTCAGGGATTTGTCTTCTTCCTGGTTTATTCTTGGGAAGGCGTATGTGTCCATGAATTTATGCATTTCTTCTACATTTTCTAGTTTATTTGCATAGAGGTATTTATAGTGTTCTCTGATGGTAGTTTGTATTTCTGTGGGATCGGTGGTGATACTCCTTCATCATTTTTTATTATGTCAATTTCATTCTTCTCTCTTTTCTTATTAGTCTAGCTAGCAGTATATATATTTTTTAAATTTTGTTAAACATTTTTTGACATCTATTAAAATAACTATAATTTTCTTCTTTGATATAGTCATGTGCTTTAAATAGCTCTCTGATTATTCAAGATTTCTTGATTCCCTGGAAAGGAGGTATCTAATCTTGGTCATCTTATTTTAGCATACTGTTTCATTCAATTTACTAGTATTTGTTTTAGATTTTTAGTTTCCATTTCTTCCCTCTTTAACATTCTTAAGATTAATAACTACTCAATATAAAGAAAAAAACTTGCTTAGTTCAGAGGTAAGTCTTTGAAAACTTTTTCCAGCTTCTTATCTGGTTTCAGGGTTCTTCATACTTTTTGAATCAGTGTTATTAATCTTCTCAAATAATCTGCTGTATAAGGAAGAACAGAACTTGCTTTACTTAACCAATATTTATTATTGTAAATTCATTACTCATATTCTGGTTTAATTATCAGTTTCTTGTGAACTTGGTATGAATATTCCCAAGAAGCTGAATGACACACAAAAATCAAGCTCATGAGTTTTCAGAATTGAGGGCCCCACCTTGATAGTATTGCCATGATAAGACTTCCAATCAAGAATGTTTACTGGCCTCTCCTAGCCGCACTCGTTTATCTCATAAATACCCAGTGGAAGCTCAGAATCCAGCAATATGATTTCTATGATCCTACTGGGTGATATAATACAAGAATTAGCAACTTTTTTGTTAAAGGCCAGATGGCAAATATTTCAGGCTTTGCTATTTGCCGTCTCTGTTGCAACTATTTAATAGTTATCTTACGGCACAAAAGCAGTCATAGACAATTCATAAACATGTGGAAATAGCTATGTTCCAAGTAAACTTTATTTACAAAAGTAGGCATGGGACCAGATTTGCCCCACAGGACATATAGTCTGTTGATCCCTTATCTAGCTTATTGGTATAAAGTGATTTCAATGCAAATATCATAGGAGTTACATGTAACAACAGTAAAATAAACATTTATTTTATGTTTACTATGAGGCAGACTCTATTCTAATTACTTTTCATATTTAATTCAGTTCTTATCATATCAACCCTATGAGTTTGTCACTATAATGATCCCCATTGACACTGAATGCGCAAAGAAATAAAGAGGTTAAGTACCATGCATACTTTCTGCTGTACAACTAGCAGTGGTTGAGGTAGGTTTCAAATTTAAGGAGTTTGCAACATTTGAATCCAAAGGTCAAACTCCTAAGAACCATCTCCATGCTTGTATCAACCTTACTAGTTGCAATGCATCAGTTGGTTTTTGAGAAGCTAATTACCTAAGCTTTAACAAGTTTATTTTTGAAAATAAAAACTCTTGTTAGAATCCTACATATATATGTATATAAATATATATGTGTACATATATGTATATACATTTTTATTGCACTTTAGGTTCTGGGGTACATGTGCAGAACATGCAGAATTGTTGCATAGGTACATACATGGCAATATGGTTTGCTGCCTTTCTCCCCATCACCTATATCTGGCATTTCTCCCCATGTTATCCCTCCCCAACTCCCTACTCCCTACTGTCTCTGCCCTAGTTCCCCTCAACAGACCTCAGTGTGTGATGCTCCCCTCCCTGTGTCCTTGTGTTCTCATTGTTCAACACCTGCCTATGAGTGAGAACATGCGGTGTTTGAGTTTCTGTTCTTGTGTCAGTTCATCCATGTCCCTGCAAAGGACACAAACACATTGTTTTTTATGGCTGCATAGTA
>CAUYLG010018440.1:0-10952 GCA_963573385.1 Cacajao melanocephalus
CAACCAAAAGAATGGGAAAAAATTTTTGCAATCTACTCATCTAACAAAGGGCTAATATCCAGAATCTACAAAGAACTAAAACAGATTTACAAGAAAAAAACAAACCTATTCAAAAGTGGGCAAAGGATATGAACAGACACTTTTCAAAAGAAGACATATATGAGGCCAACAATAATATGAAAAAATGCTCATCATCACTGGTCATTAGAGAAATGCAAATCAAAACCACATTGAGATACCATCTCATGCCAGTTAGAATGGCGATCATTAAAAAATCAGGAGACAAGAGATGCTGGAAAGGATGTGGAGAAATAGGAACATTTTTACACTGTTGGTGGGAGTGTACATTAGTTCAATCATTGTAGAAGACAGTGTGACAATTCCTCAAGGATCTAGAAATAGAAATTCCATTTGACCCAGCAATCCCATTACTCTGTATATACCCAAAGGATTATAAATCATTGTATTATAATGACACATGCACAGGTATGTTCATTGAAGCATTGTTTACAATAGCAAAGACCTGGAACCAACCCAAATGCCCATCAATGATAGACTGGACAATGAAAATGTGGCACATATACACTACGGAATACTATGCAGCCATAAAAAATGATGAGTTCGTGTCCTTTGTAGAGACATGGATGAATCTGGAAACCAACATTCTCAGCAAACTGACACAAGAACAGAAAACCAAACATCACATGTTCTCACTCATAGGTGGATGTTGAACAATGAGAACATATAGACACAGGGAGGGGAACATCACACACTGGGGTCAGTTGAGGGGGGCTAGGGGAGGGACAGCAGGGGGTGGGGAGGTTGAGGAGAGATAATATGGGGAGAAATGCCAGATATAGGTGACACGGGGGATGGATGAAGCAAACCACCTTGCCAATGTGTGTACCTATGCAACAATCCTGCATGATCTGCACATGTACCCCAGAACCTCAAGTACAATAAAAAAAAGAAAATTAGCCAATAAAACCAATAATTAAAATACAAATTCACCGTAAATTAAATTAATTCTGTAAAATGTTTGACAAAGATTTATAATAAGAATACCTAAGTTGACCACAGAGAAAAATACTGGAATCACAGGCAGATATTAGAAAAGCAAAAAAGATTCAAAATTTAAAAAACAGATAATTAATTATTTAAATAAAAACTATAAATAATGCAATAAGCCCCAGTTAAAAACAAGGTAAAAAGGAAAAATAACTTGGAATAAGATAATAAGAACCTCATTCGAAATTCTCCACAGAGAAACAACTAAGGAAAATAAAAGGAAGTAGTTACCAAAGATAGTTTCAGAAGCTCCAATTTGGGCCCCGTGGGAGTTGCAGAAGACTCAGTGAACAAAAAGGAAGGAGAAATGTTTAAAGAGGTAATTTTTGGCTTTCTCCAGAACCAAAGAAACAAATTTTACAGATCAAAAATTTTACACACAACAACTGATTTTAACAATCAACACATACTCATTGAATAAAACAGTAGAACAAGAACCAAAATATTGTCTTAAAAATGACCAGAGACAAAAGTGGAATATAGTATAGACTGACAAGATACTGTTTTTCCCCTCTGGTAATGAAACTGAGGCCGGAGAATAAGGTCTGGAGGCAAGGAACATAAGGCTGATTCACACTGACTTCCTAGAACTTAATCAAATGGAAACACTTCAGCTATGACAGGAAATATTCTCTCTATTTACATAGACTTTGTAACTCTACTTCATCCTCTTCATTTACATAGGGCATACACCAAGTAACCAATGGACCAAGGAACTCCTAGAGGGTATTTGAACCCCCACAAATTCTGTAACTGGGCCCTTGAGTCCCTATGCTTGTGCCTGCTCCCACTCTGTGGGGTGTACTTTCATTTTCAATAAATCTCTGCTTTTGCTGCTTCATTCTTTCCTTGCTTGGTTTGTGTGTTTTGTCCTATTTACTGTTCAAGATGCCAAGAACCTGGATACCCTCCACCAGTAACAAACCACCATTAAAAAATTATAACCGAGATGGTGAAAGAGAGGTGACCCAACCAAACTCCATCTTGCTTCCAATCTCCAAGCTGTCCTTGTTCAATCCTGGACATAGGCCAAACTAACTTTAGGAGGAACTTAGTTTATAGCTTAGCTTTGAAACAGAGATGACGACAGCCATTTCCCAAAACAAACCTACTTCTTTGGGGACTATACTGCCTTTGTGGGACTAACAAATTAGCCAAAAGATTAGAAATTGTGTTTTAGGAGTCATGCAGCTGGAGACTGTAAGAGTCTAATCTTCCCCAGATTGCTTGTGGGGATAATATTGCTATTGTAAAGCCTGTGCTTGAGATACCTTGCAGACTCTGCACTTGATTGATCAGCTTACACCATCCAGATTGATAAACTGGCTCATCTAATCTTGAGGGCCCCATCCAGGACCCAAGACAACTCAAGAGGACAGTTTCCACTACCTATGATCTCACCTTTGACCTGACCAATCAGCATTCCTGACTGGACTGACTCACTGGACCTTCACCCACGAAATTATCCTTAAAATCTCTGATCCTTGAAAGTTCAAAGATAGTGATTTGAGTAATCATAGAACTCAGGTCTCCCACACAGCCAGCTCTGTGTGAATTACTCTTTCTCTATTGCAATTTTCTGCCTTGATAAATCAGCTTTGTCTATGTGGGGGCAAAGTGAACCTGTTGAGTGATTACAATAACAATAGTGCCCAAAGACCAAGGGGTAAATACCTCACTGAATTGAAGGAATATCTTTTATATCTAGCTAAACTATTAGTCAGCTTTAAAGGGAACATAAAGTATTTTGTTAGAATGCAAAGACTAAGTGGGCTTAACATTTTTAGTCTATTGCTGAAACAAGTAAAACACATTGCATTTCAGAAAAGAAGAAATGTGAACCTTGAATGAAGATGTAAGATACAAGACACAATGGCAAAAAAAATTTTAGAAAAGGCCAATGTCCGTGAGCACAGAAGTTAATGTCCTTGAGCACAGTAAATTTAATTAGCTTTTGAATGTAAAATTAATAATTATGTTTTATGTGACAAATGTAAAACCTAAACAGTAAGTACAATAGTGGGGACTTATGTGTAGTGACAAATGATGTTTGTTCATATAACTAACAGATCCTAAAATAACAGAGGAGAATAGGAGGTACAGAAAATATATCAATCCACAAGGAATCAAAAGAAGAAAGGAAAAAATGATGACAAAAGTAAGCCTAACTATATCTGTAATCCCAACTAAAGTGAATAAAATTTTCCATTATAAGATATATCTGACTAAATATTAAAAATCCAGTTACAGTGTTTCTTAAAGAGATTCACTTAATACAAAAACACCTGAAAGTCTGAAGAGAAAATGACATACCATGTAAATTCTAAACCAATAAAAATGAGACAATAATCCAGGGAGAAAGTAATTCATACCAGCAAAATGAAATCCAAAACAAAAATATTACTAGAGATAAAGAAATATAATATTTAATAACAAAATTAAAAAAAATACTCACCAAAGTAAACATAAAATATGGATGCACTTAACGTATTCTTAAAATAAAAAAGCAAAGTTTGTATCATTATTTGCAAAATTGGTAGATAGTCTAAGTGGGAAATTTTTAAATATCTTTATTGGAAACTGAGAGAATACGTAGACAAAAATAGTAAACAAATTTAATAAGCTTTATTATACATGTGTGCACATATTCCTGTATATACACACAATATTAAAAAATCGATCATATAATTTTTCTAAAATACACAAAGTACATATATATGTAGAACATACATATACATTTAGAATACATGCAGTCACCAAGAATATAAAATATTTCAAAGACTTGATATTAAATATACTGCATTTTTTATTTACAGTGCAATTAATTTAGACATTGGCAATAAAACAGTATAAGTGTTCTCTTTTCATCTGGTAACTATGATAAAGAAAGAAAAATGTTTTGGGGGACAGTGGTTTTCTCATGGACTGAACATTGGAATCACATGGAGAGGGAGGCTATAATAAATACTGATCTCTGGATTTCATCCCCAGGGATTCTGAGGAAATTAGTCTCTGGGATATTTAACCTGGGGACTGAAATTTTTAAAACTCTCCAGGCGATTCTAATATGCAGTTCAAGCTGAGCTTCACTGATTGAGGGTCTAGCAATATTTCTACCATGTTAGTGTTACAGGCTTTAAAGACGAAATCAGAAAGACAAATGCTTTTGCGTCTGTTCAAGAGTTATCAAGAAGATACAATCTTCATTGAAAACCAAGAGGCTGGTGATGTAATCACCAGAGCAGCTGTCAAAGTGCCTTCAGTCACTGTGACCAAATTCCTCCATCTGTCCCTTATTTCCTTGGTTTATAATCAAGCACACATCTTAATCGACCCTTACACAGAAGGCATCTAACTGTGAGCTGCCGTGGTCTCCGTTTGTGAAGAGGTCTGAGTCAATCATCTTGTTCATCCTCTCATGGGAAATGAAAGTAGCAGACACACTCAGGCATATCTCTCTGGTCTAATCAGAGGGCCAGATGTGACCAGGCATAAAGTTCTCTCTGAAGATGAGTGATTTGGAGGAATATCCAAATGTTCTGGAGTTGGCCAAAAGCAAAGATTGATTTCTGACATTTTCAGTAATAGAATTCTCTATGGTTTGATAAATCGCAAATAATAAAATATAATGTATGAATATGTGGGCTTTGAAATTAGATTGGGAACAATTTCCAGCTCAGTTAGTAATTAGTCATGTGACCATAGGTCTATCACTTTTTTTTGGGTAAAATTTGTGACATTTAAATGAGATGATGTAGATAAAGTGCTTACCTCGGTGCTTGACACACAGTAATTGTGTGGTACATGGTATTCATTATTATTGTTATTGTTATCTTTTAGTACTCTTCCAAAGATATATTCCACTTGGGTCATGCTGGCTGGCAGTGTTTGAAAATTAACACATCTCTCTTTCATTAGAGGGACTATAGGATGGGCCAGGAACCATAAGACATAGGAAGGATAAATATAAAAATTCAAGTCCAGAGAAGGAGAGAGACTTTTAATACTGAAATACCCCAGCAAAATCTATTTCCATGTTTCTGTGGACCATGATCTTTAAAAAATAGTCACTTTAACTGTGCAAGAGACTCTAAAGCATCAGGGTGGCAATTGTAGATGTTACTTTATTCATACCATTACCTAACCAAAGGAATAGAAAAGCATTTAAACTTATAGTGGTTCAGAGCATTGTAGAAGAATTACTACAATGTTATTTGTTCCCTGAAATTTATGTTCCCTTCCCCCACCAAGATGCAGACAGACACCTACACATTCTCTTATTCTCTCCTCTAACGTTACAACCTAGATACTGAGACATTATAATTTGCAGGTTTAATGTGGAGCTAATATGTGATACTCTTCTTACAATCTATCCATTTCTAAGACTCTGTTCTAAGTCTTCTTTCCTACTTTTGTTCAAGGAGTCCTCTTTCCTCTTTCATAAACGCACAAGACATACTGTTTTCCTCTGCTCCCCGTGAAGACTTATCATGCATTGAATAACCTCCCTTCATTGGGCAATAAGTACTTGTTGAGTAGCTACTATGTACATTGTGTTATAAGTTAGGGGTATGGAAAGCAAAATAGAGTCATTGATCCCAAGAAGGCAGAATTTAGATTGACAAGTGGAAGAATGTTGGAAACAGGTGATCATGGGAACGCAGAGAACAGGAACCTAACCCAAACTAGAGGCAGAGAAAGCTTCCAGGGATTAGGTAAAGTTGGCTTTGAGCTGAAGGATAGGGAAGAATTAACCAAGTGAAGAAGAGGAGGGTGTCTCAAACAGAAGGAATAGGTTTTCAGAGTTCTTGGGAAGAAGGCAAAGAAGCTGATTTTTCAGAAGGGGACCTTCTATGAAGTCCATTTAAAGCAAAGTTAAAGTATTTAAGCATATCCCTGAAAACAATGAAACTCTATTATAGCTATGCTGTCCAGAATGGTGGCCACTAGAGTCACGTGACTATTGAGCATTTGAACATTGTTTAATCCTAATTGAAATGTACTGACACTGTAAAATATACATTGGATTTCAGAGACTTAATACTAAAAATTTTCACCAGTTATTTTATTGATTACATGTAGATGACATTTTAATATATTTTGTTAAAGCTATGATTACAATTAATTCTACCTCTTTTTCTTTACCATTTAAAATGTAGCTACTAGAAGAATTAAAATTATATATGTGGCTTGCATTTGTGGTTTATATTCTACTTCTTTTGACTTCACTGGAGGCTTTTGAAAAAGAATATGTGATCAGATTTAACAATATTATTCAGAGGTGGATTTTCATTAATATAATAAATAGACTGTTTAATAGAGAGAAATGTTAAACACTAAAAGTACTTCCATTAAAGTTGGAAACAAAAAATCCGCCATCAACGAAACCAAAACCAAAATTCCTTCAATTATTATTTAATATTTGTAATAGAAGGTGCTAGGCAATGTCATGGGACAAGACAGATAATCAAAGTTATAAACACTGGAAATGAATACAATGGAGATAAAATGATCTCTATTACAGATAATATAATTATACACTTGGAAAAAATTATACACTTGGAAAGCCTAAGAGAATAAAGTACAAACTATCTCCAATAATTACAGAATTCAATAAAGTTGATGAGAACAATTTTAATATACTGAAATCAATAACTGTCATGAAACAAATAAACATTTAGAAAATGCAATGCAAAAAAAAAGACTTTATTTACAATAGCAACAAATAAAAAATGCCAAAGATCTGTATAAAGAGAAACTGTAAAATACTCTGAAAGGCCTGAACAGCTGGAAAGACAGACCAGGTTATCAAATAGGAAAACCCAGTATTTTTAATTAAACTTTTTATTTTGAGATAACTGTAGATTCACATTCGGTTGTAAGAAATAATATACAGTGATCCCAGGTATCCTTTACCCAGTTTCCCTCAATTATAATGTATTGCAAAACTATAGCACAGTATCACAAACAGGATATTGATATTGCTGCAGTCAGGACACAGGACATTTCCATAACCACAAAAGTCTCTCTCATCTTGTTCTTTTACAGTCATATCTACTTTCATTCCACATTCCCTTACCCTTAACCCCTTGACGATCACTAATATGTTTTTCATTTCTATACTTTTGTCATTTTGAGAAATTTACAAAAATAAAAATACAAATATATAGTATGTAACCTTTTGGGGTAGAATTTCACTCAGCATAAGTATCCAAAGAGGCATCCGGAGATGTGTACATCAGTAATTTATTCTTTTATGTTGCCAGGTTGTGTTCCATATACCATGGTCTGAATGTTGGTGTCCCCCTCCAAATTCATATATTTGAACCTAAAACCCAATGTGATAATATTAAGTAGCAGAGCCTTTGAGACATGATTAAGTCATGAGGGCTTCACTCCCACAAATGAGATTAGTGCCCTTTTATTAGAGGTTCAAGAGAGCTCTCTTGCCCTTAGCACAATGTGCAGACATATAGAAGGTGCCATCTGTGAGGAACAGGCCCTCATCAGATAGTGGGTCTGCTAGTACCTTGATTTTAGACTTGTCAGCCTCTAGAACTGTAAGAAATAAATTTTCTTGCTTAGAAATTATCCAATCTCAGGTATTTTGTTACAGCAGATCTAATGGGCTAAGACAGAGGTTAGGACTAAAAAGTGGGGGTGCTGCTATAATAAATACTTAAAAGCAGCTTTGAAATATGGAGATGGATAATGGCTGGGAGAGTCTTAATGTGCATTGCATGAAAAGAGCCTTAAGGATGATTCTGGTGAGGATTCAGAAAGAGAGAGCTATAGAGAAAGTCTCATTCTTCATAGACATTGCTTAAGAGGTTGTGATCAGAATGTTGGTAGAAATATAGATGGTAAAGTATGTTCTGATGAGATGTCAGATGAAAGTGAGGAATGTGTGATTGGAAATTGGAAGAAAGGTGATCTTTGTTATAAAGTGAGAAAGAAGTTGGTAGAATTTTACTAATGTCTAGTATTTTGTAGAAGTTAGAAATTGTGAACAATGAAATAGCATATTTGGTATAAAAAATCTTTAAGCCAAGTATTGAAAATATGGCATACCTTCTCTTGACTGCTTATAATAAAATGTGAGAAGAGAGACATAAAGATGGGATTTACAATCAAAAGGGGAAGCATAACTTGAAAGATGTGAAAAATTCTCAGCCTGGCCATGTGGTAAAGAATGAAAAGCATGTTCAGCTCAAAACACCAAGGATGTGGCCAGGAGATCATCTGAGAAGATTAGTGTGGATAGATAGAAGCCTGGTGCTATTCATCAAGACAATGGAAGAATTAACCTTGTACGTATTTTGGAGATCTCTAGGGGTACTTTGTACACGGGTTCAGAATGTCAAAGCCTTAGAAGCAGAACAATTTGAAGGCTCTGCTCCTTGCATTCCAGTGCAGCATTCCTTGGCCTTCCTAGCTGTGGCTCAAGCAGGCCCAAGTGTGGCTTGGACCACCCCTCCAGAAGGCACAGGCTGTAAACATTGGTGGTACCAGTGTGGTGCCATCTCCACCACGGTACAGAGTGTATGATCTATGAAGGTATAGCTACCTCCACCTGGATTCCAAAGGATGCCTCAGAAAGCCTTGAGGCCCAAGCTGAGAAGTGCCATAGGGATGGGCCATTAAAGAAAGCCCCAGCTAAGGCAATGTCCAGGGAAGCTGTAGAGATGGGGCCTTGCCAGAGACCCCAGACTGGCAGAGCCACTGGCATGCAACTCCAGCCTTGGAGAGCCAAAGGCAGAAGACTTAACTATGGGATCTGCAGTGTGAGCTATGCTCAGCAAAGCCGTGGAGAAAGGGCTCCCTGGAGCCTTTAGGGCCCAACGCCCAACACAGTGTGTTTAGAAGGCAAGACTTTGGGTCAAAGAAGATCATTCCGAAGTCTTAAGATTTAACATTTGTTCTGTTGAGTTTTGGACTTGGTTGAGACCTATTACCTTTTTCTTCTTTATTATGTCTTCTTTTTGGAATGGAAATGTCTATACTAGGTCTGTCCTGCCACTGTAGCTTGGAAACACACACCATATTTGATTTCACAGGTTCATAGATGGAGAGAAATTTGCTTCAGAATAAATTGTACCTTGAGTCATACTCATAACTTAAGTAGATGATATTTAGATGAGACTGTGGATTTTGAAATTTTGAATTGTTGCTGGACCAATACTTGTGAAAGCTATTAGTATGGAGGGAATACATTTTGCATGAAAGAAGGACATAAATTTCAGACGCATGGAAGGAATGCTATGGTCTGAATGTTGGTGTCTCTCCAGATTCATATGTTGAACTTAATACCCAATGTAATAGCATTGAGAGGTAGAGCTCTGGGAACATGATTAAGTCATGAGGACTCTACCCTTATGAATGGAATTAGTGCCCTTGTAAAAGAGACTCAAGGGAGTTCCCTTGCCTCTTTTGCCAGGTGAGGATACATAGGAGGTACTATCTATGAAGAGCAGGCCCTCATCAGATGTCAAATCTATGGGTATTTTGATCTTGGATTTCCCAACTTCCTGTGAGCAATAAATTCCTACTGTTTACAAATTATCCATTCTAAAGCACAGTCAAGCAGCAAAAACATTTTTATCAATAAGAGACTGCATATATGATGGTGGTTCCATAAGGTTGTATCATATTTTTACTGCACTGTTTTATGTTTAGATATATTTAGATACATAAATAATTACCATTGTACTATAATTGTCTACAGTATTTAGTACAGTAGTATGCTGTACAGGTGTGTATCCTAGGAGCAATAAGCTATACCATATACCCTAGGTGCATAGTAGTTTGTGTAAATACACTCTATGATATTTGTACAACAATTAAATCATCTAACTGTGGATTTCTCGGAACACCATTAAGTGACGCATAACTGTATTTTGTTATAGCAACCAAAATGGACTAAGACATCATAGTACAGCTGTGCCATAGTTTGTTTAACCATTCACTAATGATAGACATCTGGGTTGTTCTCAGTTTTAGGCTATTATGAATAAAGCTGCTATAAACTTTTGTTTATACATTTTTGTGTGATTGTACTTCTCATTTATCTAGGATAAACGTCCAGGAGTACATTTGCTGAGTCTTTTCATTGTTTCATATGTAGGTTTTTAAAACGCTGTAGAAATGCTTTCCAGAGTGATTGTCCCATTTTACGTTCCCACTAGCAAAGTGTGAATTGATCCAATTTCTTCACTTCCTCATCAACATTTGTGGTTGTTACTATGTTTTATTTTATCTCTTCTGGTAGGTGTCTTGAGATATTATCCTGCCATTTTAATGCTGAAGTTACCTAATGGCTAATGGTGTACAGTTTTTCATGTGCTTATTATTCATCTGAATATTCTCTTTGGTGAAATATCTATCTACATTGTTTACCTATTTTCTAATTAGATTTTTGTTTCTTTTCAGCTGTGAGAATTATTTATATATTCTATAACTAGTTTTTTGTTGAATATGTGATTTGCAAATATTTTCACTGAATTAGTATGTTGTCTTTTTACCCTTTAATAGAGTCTTTTGCAGAAAAATGTTTTAAATTTTGATGAAATTCAATTTATCAAGTTTTCTTTTTATAGATCATACTGTTGGTATTAAGATTAAAAATCTCTTCATTTAGCCCTAGGTGTTCCATGCATTTTAAAGCTCTTTTATCAGGTGCCTTTACACTTGTGTAAGAACTCTACTTAACCTCAGATAAAAAACATATTCTGGGAGAGAGATCCAAGATGGCCGATTAACAACAGCTCAGGATTGTAGCTCCCAGTGAAAGCTCAGAGAGCGAGTGGACGCCGCACTTTCAGACGAATTTTTGTTGCCCACAGACTGGGAGATTCCCGGCGGAGGAGCCACACGGGTCGCCAGCG